>BGNK01006391.1:0-27439 GCA_003297005.1 Symbiodinium sp. clade A Y106
ACCAAGGGGCTGCACCGGACCAGGGGACCCAGAAGACCAAGGGACCACGGGACCAAAGGACCACGGGACCAGAGGACCACGGGACCAGAGGACCACGGGACCAGAGGACCAGGGGACCAGGGGACCAAGGGGACAGAAAAAAAAAAAAGGGAGCAAAAAAAAAAAAAAAAGGGAGTGAAAAAATACGCCCTCCAAACCCTACCCCTTTTTCAGGATACCTAGTTTTATGGCTAGGATCTGTTATCTTAAAAAGTAGGCGCCCTAAAAAGGGGTAGGGTATGAGCCTCTCGGTACCATGTAAGCAACTGCAGCCCTGGAGTAAGGCTTTCAAGAACTTTGGGAGCGAATACCAATGTCAAACTCGCAGTCTCAAGTCCGTATCCAACATTTCAAGCCAGCTTTAGTTGAGCACGGCTTAGAAGGGCTTGGAGCATTTTGCGGTTTAGGGTTTCGGGTTTCGCAAGCCTAAATCTTAAACCGGGCTTGAATATGAAAGGCAGCTTTTGACAAGTCGCCACGCTCGGGTGAAAGATGCAAGAGCCTGCTCCAAGTCTTGTCTTGGATGGCAAGGTCCCGACGACGAATTGCACGTACGGTTTAGGGATGTTGAGGTTTAGGAGTGCAAGGTAGATACGGGAGTTTCCGAAGTCGGGGACCCTTTTGTAGTACCCTAAATATAGTAGGATCCTGATTAATTATAAGGATCCCAAAACAAGGTACCCCCGATTTTCGGAAACCCCCACATCCCAAAGGCGAAGCGAAGCTTCAGCTTCTAACATTATACTACCATTATAATTAGGAACTCCCCAAGTAGTATAGGTAACTATTCAGGCCCCTATAGTATCCCTACAAACCAGAAACTCCTCAACCAGTAAGGCAATGTAGGAACCTGATTAAGAAACCCTGGCCCTATAACCCCAACATAGTAGGATTCATATGAGGAACCCCAATAAAGACCTAACGGCGAAGCGAAGTTTTAAACTACCTGGCTCTCACAGGAGGAAGAGCTGGGGGGTGCGGAGGTGGCAACACCTCAGGCGCAGGGTCCAGGATGCTCTGGTTTGGGGAGTTGGCACGGGCGACGTGAGGGTTTAGGGGTTTAGGGGTGTAGGGATTCAGGGGTTTAGGGGTTCAGGGTTTGGGGGTTTAGGGTTAAGGGTAAGTGCTAAGAACATCGTCAACAATCCAACAACCAAACGTCTGGGACTGGTTGTGTGGTGGTGGCAAGCCGCGAAACATCCCTGGAGTGTAGTTAGGCTGAATCTCGGTCTCAGGTTGTTGCAGAAGTTCATGGTGAACCTGGATGCATGATGTTGCATGTAGCTTCTCTGGTACTGCGATAGGACCGCCCATCTGCACATGCACCGAAACCAGGAATGCCACCGCCCCGGTGCCCCAACCAGGTTCAGTTGAGCCGCTATTCTTCTGCTCCACCTGCGAAACAGGAGAGATCCGAGCTCTATATGAGTTCCGAACGAACCAAGGATCGGTTTGGCTCGCGTGAGCGGGTTGTAAGGTTGCAGTTGTGGATGCTATCTGGCAGTAAGGCTTGTAAACTCATTCTCGACCTGTGTTCGCGCTGTTCCCAGGCCCTCACCCTTGTTAGGGAACCTGAGTCCATGCTGCCTATCAGCCCCGACACAAGTGCTTCTGAGGCGCAAACAGGTCGGGGGAGGGGGTCGGCTCGCAAGATCGAACAAGACTTGGCTTGTTTAGGGTTTACTTAAAGGATCATGGGACTTAGTAACTATAAGGGCTATAATCTAGGGTAACTATACATATGACTACTTATCATCCCAAGTAAGGTACTTATAACCTTGCTTACTAGGTCCCATGGTCCTCCAAGTAGGGTTTAGAGAGCTTTTGGCATGGTTCTCTCGAGCCTAGCAGACTACATTGACCTTGCGCGTCTGGCTCACATCATGTGAACCTTACCTGCCAAAACTTTCCCTAAATCCTAAACTCTAGACATTCGAAGGCCAAAGCTCTAATCGGACCCTTTCCTTCAAAGAATCTAAACTTAATGCCTGCCTGCCCCGCCAACGCGAACACCTGCACGGAGAGAGCGATCACCTTTGGGCAGCCGTTCTTGGTGATTTTTTGACTCAGGGTTGAGGGTTCCGAGTTGTGGTTTGGGCTTCTATGTCCATGTCCACGGGTCCTTATTTTCCCCGGGTTTTTCGGTGTCAGGCAGTGGGAACCCTGTGTCCTGGGCTCTTGCCTTGTTGCATTTTGTCCAATGCAGTCAGACGCCCGTTTCTTGGGCATTTTCAAACCACATCGTCTCATGCAGTCGTGCTCCCGTGGTGTCAGTTTGCTTTGCCTGACCTGCTGTGCTCCCGTTGGTTCGTCTCACGGAGTTTTCTTTACTCGCTGCAAACGTAACGGAGACACTTTGTGCAACGGGAGCTGCCGCACAGCCCATGAACCATGACGAATCCACTTGTGCAAGGCAGCCTTTCTGGTTTCCAAGGTCGCGTTTTCATACGATTGCATGAGGCGTCACGCTCCGATATGCTGCAGCGGCTTGAGTCTGTCATGGCATCTGGACATCTCCAAGCCGTCGAATGCTGGCGAAGGACTACAAGTCTCTCCACAGCGATCGAACTCGAATACCTCTGTAAGTGTTGTGCTTCCGGCGGATGCATCTGACATGCAGAACTCTCTCCAAACTGCCCTTGCATCATCAGCCTTAGCTTGCAACCCGGAGCCATAAATCCCTTGGAGTCAAAGCAGCGGTGGGCAGCATCGCAGGAACTTGAAGCAACGACACTCGCATCAACTCTTTCAGTCCTCTGGGGCCTTCGGCTTCACGCAACACTCGAACGCAAAAACGGTGGGTTGAGCGTGTCTTCGTTGTTGTGAAACTGCGGCACCGACACTGGGAGCAGGTGGCAGCACGACCCCTCGACACTACACCCAAAGCCTAACTTTCTCGCTCCCCCCTACTCTTGCATCAGCCCGGTGGCCAGGGCCGTGGTTCCCACTGGCCAGTCGAAAACAACGTGGTTCAACCAAATGTCCCCCACGAAGTACACCTGGTCACAGCTGTCTCAACTGATTTTGCTGGCTCTCGAAGTCGCCAACCTGCCGCTTGGTCTTATAGTATATACAATAACATATCATAATTATAGAATTATAGAGTATTGTGGTACATGATTGTTCTAGAATATAGCGCACCATAGTATATTGTAAATATTTGTGCAATATCGTGCTTGGCTGAGGAGTCTGGAGAGCTAGACGGATAAGAAGCTTTCGGGGACACACAGGGGTGCTCCTGTACACCACATCTACACCGTCCCGAGGCTCGAAACAACGTAGCACCCCAGACCCCCACGGTCGCCATGCTGCAGAAGCTGCTTGATCGAAATCACCAGATCGTCCCAATTCCAGATTTCTAAATCCTCGAGACTCCACCGATAGCCCCCCCTTTGCCCAACTGCTCAAGTCATGACGAAGAAGCGATGAGCAAAGAGAGCTGCTGTGCGCTGGAGCGGATGACGGTGGAGAGGCGCTTGGCAACGAGACCTCCCCATCGGTTTAGAGTCGGCTAGCAACTTAAGGGCTTTGTCAGTATAAGGTGATGGGGCATGTTATGGGGAGGACACTTTTGCTACGTAGTGTATTAATATTCTGACATGCATATACCTAAAGGCTCCATAGTGGTTCCTTGCTGGGGTTCATTCTTGAATCCTATGAGGGAGTCCCAAAAAAGAACTGTTATGCAGCCTATGGGTACCTAGACCTACTAAACCCTACTTCTTTGTAGATTCTTATTGTAAACCCTACTATGGGATATATAGGGACCCTACAAGAAAGTAGGTTCTGGTGGGTTAAGGTAGGCATACAGTCACCCTTGGTCCTTTCGACTGAGCTTTTGGCTGGAGTTTGGCGTTTGGGACTTGCTATTCCTAAAGACAAACATCCAACAAGAGTTCATAAGGTTCAAAAAGTCTACACTTTCGGTTTTATAGTGGGTAAGATTATCCCCAAAAAGTGTAAAGCGTATCCACTCAGCTACTAAGCCCTATACCGGTATCAGAACCTTGAACCCTAAACCTTTTGATTCTTGATTTCGTCCACAAGGCTGGATGCACCTGGCTTGGTCTTAAGGGCACATGGCAACCATGGCCAAGAGCTGCTGCGGCTCAGCGCTAGAGTCCTCTAGAGATTCCTGGCCATCCTTCTGGACGAAACGAACCCCGAAAAGGGTTTAAGGCAAGTTTAGGGTTCAGATGCTTGTAGGGGTTCGTGGTACAAGGGTATAGGGCTGCTGTTTGGAAGGGTCTTTCGGTCCGTGGGATGGCTCTATGCCTAGGGCCACGGGGCGAGCACTAAGCAGGGTGATGGTGGAAGGTCCGAAGTGCCAATCCCTTTATGTCGAAGTCCCCCAATAACCCGAACCCCTAAACTCCTAAGCCCATCCACTCTGTAAGCCCTACCCAAAGGCCCCTTAGTAGTTCTTTTTTGGGATTACCTTATAGGATTCTAAATATGAACCCCCAAAAGGAACTACTAAGGGGCCTCTGCGTGGACCCTAAAAACCCAAGGACCGGCACGTGCAGGGCAAATTAACTCCCAGCCCGCCATAGCCTGCAAGCCAGTTCTGGAGAAGGGTCACCACCAACACCAGGACCTGCAAAGGCAGCAGCCCCCAATCTCTTTCAAAACCCAGGTTTTTTTTTTGTAGGGGTTTAGGGCGTGCAGGGAAAGAGTAAGCTCCATGGCTCCATGTGGCGTAAGACCCTCCTTTCTTCCTCTTGGGTTTCGGGGCTTGGGTTCAATGACAAGGGACCGGTCTGGGGGCCTCCATGATCATGAGAACGCAGGATTCGTCAGCTTTGTTGTATTACCCTCCTCTTGCCAAAATCAATGCAATGGTGGCGAGAGCAGGCTGGAGCCCCCAACCGAAGGATTTATATAGGCGTCCCTAGTGATCATTGCTTCGTAGTTGCATACTGTGGCATTCCAGATGCGCGTGTCGATGTCGCGTCAACCAGCCCGAGCGTCACACTATTCTCTACTCGCTTAGCAAAAACAACCCGACATACCCATTCACCACCCCAGCGGGCCATCCGAGCATCCCAGGCCACGAAGATGCCTGCCTCCATCCTCCGGGCGGCAAAATGCAATTTTCTTTTGGATGGTTCGGTTAGGGTTTCAGTTGCTTGAATGTAGGGACCCACCTCCTGTGCGGTTTGGGTTCCAGATACAATGCAAGTCTGATGTGGCGTGGATGCTAAGGCTTCCTAGGTTCCCCAGAAACCCCTTAATAACAAGGGTACCCTTTTTTCCTTATACTCCGTTTGAATAAGGAGATCCCAAAATTAAAAAATGGCAAAAAGGGTACTACTCAAGAACCTAGCTTCAGCGAGTTCGACATGATCCTGGTGGCTCCAAACAGCCCGAAGTCGGTCTGTTTTCTCGACTCGAGTCTCCGAAGGTAGGTGCTCTTTGTATACGTGCAGACCCAGACCCAGGGTAACTTCAAGATGACATATGGGAGTTTCCGAAAATTAGGGGTACATATTTTGGGGTCCTTATAAGGATCCTACTATTTAGGGTACTGTATTAGGGTCCCCTATTTTCGGAAACTTCCATATAACAGACACGAAGGTCCAAGTAGCAAAAGACTATGGGGGTTTTTGAATCCCCCGCCATGCTAGACATGCTGTTTGGGGTGCAGGCTTCCTGTTATTATCATGATGTTGCGACAACATCCCTAATTGCGTATCTGAATGTCGCGAAATGTCAGGGCTTTGAACCCTACGCTGCGGGACTCTACTGGGCGTTAGGGAACCGGTTTGTTATCACATTTTGTAAAGCCGGCATCACCAGCATCAGCAGTTTGCACACTTTTGCGCTGGACTGAGGGATCATGCCCCGAGTCGGCCGGCAAGGGTGCGGGATGGCTTGGGAGTGCCCTACAGAGCGCAGGAAGATTGAGGGCTGACAGACTCCATGCAGCAACTGATGCTTGACCCCGCACCTCCCAGAGCACCTGGGCTACCCAGAGGCCCCAAAGTAGTTCCTTTTTGGGGTTACCTTACAGGAGTCTATATTGGGAAACCCTGGGAATGCTTAAGACTACAGCATTTCCTGGTGCAAAACCTGTTTGGGCATGTGTTCCCGGAGCCTTAAAAAGAGGTGCGAAACCTGTTTGGGAAACTGCCCGCCGACTCCTGAAACGCTGCTCCCAAGGCTACGAAAAGTGGTGCGAAACCTGTTTGGGAAATTGCCCAAAAGTGGTCCGAAAGCTGTTTGGGAATCGGTCCAATCCAATTCTAATTCTATTCTAAATTTAAATTAATTGTCCTGAATTCTTGAATGGTGTGCTGCAGGTGTGCCCAAGACAAGGCCTCCTAGTGCTAGGAGTGCTTCTGGGCTGGATGCCGAACAGTTCCGAATCGGTTCCGAACAGTTCCGAACGGTTCCCCGAACGATTCTTGAAGGATTCCTGAGTTGCTTAAATTATTTGTTTGAAAGGTGCGCAAGGGGTGTGACCAAGACAAGGACCGCTAGTGCTGGGAATGCTTGTGGCTGGAATCAATTCCGAGCAGTTCCGAAGCGTTCCCGAACAGTCCTTTCACGGCCAAGTGGTGGTGGGGCCTGGAGGGGGGAGGTTGGGTGGGGGCGAGGTTGGCGGGGGAGNGAGGAGGAGGAGGAGGGGGGGGAGGGGAGGGGGGGAGCGGGCGGAGGGGGGGGGGCAGGGCCTTCTGTTCTGAACTGCTCGCGCATTCCCAGCACTGGCGGGCCCTGTCTTGACCACACCTGCAGCACACCAGCCAGACTCCAAGAGTCGTTCGGGAACAGTTCGAAACTATTCCCGAACGATTCTTGAAAGATTCCTGAATTGTTTGCTTGACTTTGTTGAAAAGTGTGCTTAACTTATAGCTTATGTAAATGTAAGTAAGTAACAGAATATAATTCAGAATACATATCTTATCTCCTCATTGTCTTATACTACCGCACTACCCGACTGATTGGCGATGCGACGTGCCGCTGGAGATTAGCTGCAGAACTTCCAAACGGCCTGGTTTAGGAAACATGACGCTAAATTCAGCGTACCTCGACTACATGCTGTTTCAGGCACAAAACAAGCCTCCTTACCCTGATGTTAAGCTAGACTTCTCATTCATAAACCTGTTCTCAAAACCCTCGGAATGCTTAAGACTATATGTATGCACGATTATACACTAACCTCTCCGACATAGATCTATTCCCGAAAAGGCCTCGGAATGCTTAAGACTATATTGGGGAACTATTTGATACAAACCTCTCCGACATAGAACTATTCCCAAATAAGCCTCGGAATGCTTAAGACTACAGCACCCCAAAATCCCAAACTACTTTTGCACCAGGTTTTGGCTCCCCCGGACCCCAACCCGCTAAATCCTATCTGAAGCATTCCGAGGGCTCCCCAAATTCTATATATGAACCCCAAAAAGGAACTACTTTGGGGCCTCTGGCTATAGTGGGGAGGTGGGGTGTGATATGGAGGAAGTCGGCAGCTCCTTCCGTCCACATCTCGACTCTTCCAGAAGGCGTCATTCGGCCGCTGGCTTGCCATGCCACAAACGAAGAGCATGATCACCTTGGCTCCGGCTGAGAATTTTATCTAGGCCCTCATGAACTGTATCGGTTTAGGATATCGTATGAGAGTAAGGTAGCCAAAGCAAGGAATCACAGTTTCGGGTCTAGGCACTCGTGAAATTTGAGGATTCTGGGAGTCTAGCCGTTTCCAACTATTCAGGACAGCACGCCAGAGCAATGCCGCCAGTGCACAGATGTGATGAAACTCCCGATGTCCAGGTTCACCTTCTGGATGTAGAACGGACTGCTGCCGGCCTTGCAAACTGAGCCGCTTGACAATCCAAGACAGAAGCCCACAAAAGCCTCGTCAGTACTCCAACCCCCCGGGAGTTCTTGGAATTGGTGTCTCTATATAGTTCCTTCAAAACTCAGGTTGGTTTCCCTTTCTCTTAACTGGCGCCTTCACCTAAACCCTAAACCCGAAGTCCTAATCTGCAAAGGGGCAAGTATTTTTGGCAGGTAGGGTTGAGCTGCAGGCTGAAACACTTATCAAGCAGAGCTTGCGAGAACTCTTGCCGGTGATTCCTGGATGGAACTCCAGCTTAAATGACTTACCAATAGTCAATAGTCTCTTTGGGGGATATCCTAACGACAGTGGTTAAATCAATAAAAAGCAACTGCAACGGAGACCATGGGTTGAGTTTAGGATTGTGGTTAGGGTTCTCCTCGCAGCCTCAAATCGGGGCTCGTGGCCCCTTATAGGGTCTACTAGAGCGTAGATAGAAGGTCCAGGTGGCAGATCCTTCTTTCTGGGCGACTGGTGACTATGCCTCATGCTCCGACACTACAACAAACGTCGGTTCTAGTAAGCTTAGGTAGCTCTTCAACCCTACACTCCGAACACGCATAAGCGAAAACCTGAAAACACAACTAACACGGGACCTCACACCCCAGGCCTCTTCAAAGTCATGGCAAATAAACACAACCCTTCCTTAAACCCGAAACCCGTGCATCAATAGAAACCTTATGCTTCTTCATGCAGTAACCCAGCTGCCTATGTAGCACGCTACTTCTTAGGGTTTAGGGTTTGGGATGTGGGCTCAGGGTACGTCAAGTTTTACAATACCAGGCTTATACAAGGTTTCAGGATAGGCATTTGGGCTTCTTGGGAAAGGACCTTCATGATCTTCTCAGAAAGCATGGAGGCCAGGCAGGACATGCAAACCTCGGGTGAGCGCAGAAGTTGGCTCTGATTTACTACCTCTCCCTATTCCGGTAGCTTAAGTATACACTCAGTTCCACGACCCGAAAACACAAAGCCTCTTGAACAACAAATATATATATATATATTTATATATATATACGTATGTATATATATATATGTATATGTATATTTATTTACTATGTGTATATATATATATGTATAAAGGTGTATATATATACACATATGTATATATATATGCACACACTCCGATATTGAAATCATCGGGAGATGGTTGGATTCATTCCCCGGGCTTCGGGCTCTGGAGACCGAGGGTCAACCACAGGGATGTATCCAGTCTTGACATTACTTGGAGGATCATGGGACTTAGTAAGTAAGACTCTAATAATAACCCTAGTTACTAAGTCCCATGATCCTTCAAGTAGACTGCCGGCTGAAGGTGACCCCAAACCCTAAACCCTGAACCCTGGCTTAGGGAATTTTTCTTTTCCTTTAGCGGTTAGCATCTGGAAAGCGGTTGGTTGAGGGAGGGGGGCATCTCGCAGTTTCCAGAACGAAGGCAGGATGACCCCCATATCACACTTACAACCCCACTACTGCGGTGTCCCTGGGGCTTCAAAGCACACTTTGGGCTTCAAGGGCAAACACACCCCCAGATAACGTCTGACAAATGTAAGCTGTAAAGAACCCCAGAACCTGGATCCGCTTGACAATGCTTGTGCTTGGTTGGCTCTGCTGACGAGCTGCGAAGCTTTGCAGTTGATTGGGCTCGTGCATTTGGGGACATATTTCGGCTTCTTCCGGCCCAATAACCCTGAACCCTATACCCTACACTCTAAACTACTAAACATCCCTAAACCAAAATCTAGGCATCTAGCAAAGGCCTCCCGCGAACTGCGGTGGGAGCTGCGGAGAGGATCACGTAGAGGATCCCCGTGGAGAAGATGTGGGACGACACTTCGCCTGCACGTCTTGGCGCTTGGTGAGCCGGACAGTAGAGGTTGGAATAACTTTACCCAGAGGCCCCATAGTAGTTCCTTTTGGGGATTACCTTATAGGATTCTAAATAGGAGCCCCAAAAAGGAACTACTAAGAGGGCCTCTGGGTAATGATAAGCAGTAGCATAAGGCTCTAAGGATGCATGGTTTCAAGCTTTTGGGCCTGAAGACCATGCTAGACTATCAGGCATTTGGGCTATTTTGAACCTCAGGCATATGGTATATCCTGTCCCCGCCAGTATTGCAATACTGTGGCCCAACCCTCCCAAAGAGGGATTATGCTCAAGCAGCACTTCACTCCCTAAAATAAGGGCCCCAATAATTAGAATAGGGTTGCTTTAAGGTGTCCTTTAAAGGGGATCTATAGTAGGGTTCTATGATATAGGGGCCCTAATAATTAGAATAGGGTTCACTATATTATAACTATATAAAGGAACCCCCCAAAGTAGTATTGGTAGTTATTTAGGCCCCAAAATTATCCCCATGGCCGTCAGTCTTGCAGACCCCAACGCCCGACACGAACATGCAAAAGAGGCTATGCAAAGTCATGAGATCTGTGCAACCGGAGACAGAAACCGACATTCCTTGACCCTGTAAGCTGTGTGAGGGATAAATGAAGCCTTAGTATACCAATACTATTTTAAGGGTTCCTTGTTATAGTTATAGTATAATGCGAACCCAAAAATCCCGAAAATCCTATCTAAATTATCAAGGCCCCTATATCATAGTACCCTTATAGATCCCTTGTAGTAGCCCTTATAGACCCCTTTACAGGAACCCTATTCTAGTTATTAAGGCCCGTATGTTGCCGGCCTGAAGGAGATTGCTGCAGCAGCACGAAGACGCTGGCACTAAGCATCAACGCCTGAGAGGGCACCCATGGACCCTGCCGCCAGACCGTGCAGACACCAAACTCCTTTGCTTGGTTACCTTATTTTAACTAGATAATAAAAACCTTCACCATAAAATGGGATGTTAGAACAACAACACTGCAAACCACTGTCGACTAGCTATAGGTTTGTATATTCTTTCCAAGACTAGGGCCAAGGGTACTCTAGTTTGAAGGGATCCCAAAAGACGCTGACAACACACAAAATTCTGCTACACCTGAATGAATGCCGAAGCCATATAAACATCATCGGAATAGCCGAATCCCCGAACCCTAAACCCCATCCCTGAAATGGAAGGATTCCTTTTGCGGGTGTGCTTTTTTGAAAATTGCAAGCATGGCGCGGCTTGTCCGGGGCCTGTATACTTGCAGGATCATGGGACCAGGTTATACGTACCTTAATTGGGGTTAGGGTTCTATAGGGTACCGTAATTGGGGGTACGGGCAATAATCATTGATATATTATAGTTACCAGTGAAAAGGTATAACTACAGCTGTTTATACTAAGTTCCATGATCCTCCAAGTCATTCGAGGACCCGCTTGAAATGGCTTTGAGCCGTCCAAACAATGAGATCTTGCATGGGGAAGATCTAAACTACTGAAAGTGATCTGTCGACGAAGAACGAAGTAATTACTATACGACCCCTGACAACCATGACAACACCCGTGGTGCTTGCACATCGTGTTTTAAAGTCTAAGCTAACTTAAGAATGTCATCTCATGGCAGTATCGTGGTTCGACACTGTGGTCCAGGAATCCAACCGACGCAAAGAGTCAGAGAGGAAACCGGCGTCGGTCGATTTAGGACCGGGTTTATAATATAGAGGCCTTAATAACTATAGAATAGGGTTTTGTGGCCCATTATACTATAATTATAATAAGGAACCATCAACATAGTATAGGTAACTATTAAGGCCCCTTTCTTAGGCCCACCATCGTGAACCAAATGGAGGAAGCTCACAGCTCATAGTCGGCAGGCCGGTCCTGAATGGCGGCACTTACAGGGTTTAGGGTTTAGGGTTTAGGACGGAATGGTCTTAGAACCTTTCCCTTGTGACTTGTGCCTCATACAAAGCCGGCAAAAGGCGCATGAATTCAAAAGGCGACCTCGACGTAGCCGTCGAGAAGGGCCAAGGTGGCCACCCGCTGACACTCTGAGGAGAGCCCCTCGAGACCTTGCTGCAGAAACTCGGGGAGTAACTGGTTTTCAGCAAAGGCGGCAGCCGTCCGGCCTCGGCTGTTCGTCAAATCCAGCCGGGCTCCGGCCGCAATCAAGGCAGCAGCGCCTTCGTACTGCGCGGTCTGTAGGGCTGCTATCAGCGGTGTGCAGCCGTTGGTGTGATACGACAGGGCTGACATCGCCGTGGCCCGCCCGTATCGGTGCTGGAAGGACTTGGCTAACACGAAAAGCCGCCCCAAAAGGGACAGGTCACGACAAATGTCGTTCTGGAAGTTCAGATCGGCCCTCGAGCCCAGCAGTTCCTCCACGAGCTCTGCAGAGCCACCTCTCAAGCCTAGGTTCCCCAGTATCCCCATGAGAACAAGAGTACCCTTTTCCTGCTGTTTGGGTTTTAATAAGGGAGCCCAAAAAGAAAAAGGTGCAAAAGGGTACTACTCAGGAACCCAGAAGCTCAGTGCACCGTACAGTGCTCGGGAGAGATCCAGCTGGCTGGGCTTTGCCCGCCGGATCAGCTCCATCAACGCCTCCCGGGCTCCATAGCCGGCTGCTGCCTCGAGGGCACTGGCACCGAAAAGGTTTCCTGAGCTTTGCATGTGTGTGTGTGTGTATATGTGTGAAATATATATATATACTGACAGATAGATAGATGCATAGATAGAGGGATAGCTAGGTAGGTAGCTATACGTATATAGGGAGATAGATAGAAAGATAGATAGACAGACATATATTTGCTGTATGTTCATGCAATAAGTAAGTCCCTTCTAATGCTAAATAATTAGCAGCAGAACGTGTATGATTCTTTGATACCATACGACAAATAAGCAAGTTTCCCAAAATGCCACCCAGGTTCTTGCCAGCGGGTTGCAGCCCGCTTCGCAGAGGATGCAGATGCTTCCACATTGTTTGTATTTGCTGCAAAGTGCATCGCCTGGCTGAGGGGGTGTGCCCGCACGGCGAGCAGCAGGCGCACTGCATCCTGGCTTCTTGTCCAGGAACGTCATTTAAGCTATCAGCTATCATCATAAAGAAACCCTGTTATCTATAATGGCCTATTTTTGTATCTTAGTAGGTAACTTAGATTAAGTTCCTTAAGAAGAAGAAAAGAGCCCAGCATCGTTGTGCTTGTAGAAGGCAGCCAGGTCCAAAGCCGAAACCCAAGGCGGGAAGCCCAACTTCGGCTCATCTTTGGATGTTTTCCGATTGGGATCTGCGCGCTTCTGCAGCAGGCCCTGGATCACCTGGGTAACTGTCAAAGTAACGACATTTCTGGGGATGCCTCTATAATAGAAACTCATAACACAGCAGCCTATAGTTTGGAAACACAAAAGAAGCCCCAATTAATTTGGACAACCCACCTGAACATTCCCTGATAGCGCTGCATAGTGCAGCGGCCACCAGCCTGCGGCATCTCGCCGATCCACTCTGACGAAGCAGTTTTGACGGAGGAGCCCTCCTGGGTTCTTATTAAGGGATTTAGGGTGCCTTTAAGGGTTCCTTTAAGGGTTCTTGCTAAAGGATTTAAGTTAAGTTACCATAGTAGGGAAACCATATTAGTTAGTAGAGACCCCTATTATGGTACAGCAACTTAAACTGAATTCCTTAACAAGAACCCAGTCTCCCACCACGTCGTCGCCAGGGCCCTTGAAATCTGAACTGATAGGTTTCGTATCGAGGCCTCTGAGATGGAAAGCTTGCAGGTTGTGATGCTGGCGGTAGCTGGGAAAATCCCCACTTTGGACTTTGGAGAGACATGATCAGCTTCCGCTTCACGATAGCCTTCATCACGGGGGCCAGTTTAGCTCGATTGCCCTCCACGGTAAATTCTCCCTCACCAATGCATCCCGTAACCAAAGAAAGTGCGGTGCCGACAAGCTCTATGGCAGCAGCACTCTGTATCAGGATCCAGGTGCCATTTTTGGAAAGCTCGCGCGATGCTCGCTCCAGTCGGCACCAACCGCGCCTGGCAGTGGTTCATTCATTCATTCTTTGTACGTCAACCTGCACCGTACCCGGAGGTTGGTAGTTTAGACGCCCACCGGGGCGGTGAGCCGCAGCTCACCTCACAGCAGCGACCTGCAACATTGCAGTGTCGTGGTCTCTGGCAAAGTGAAACCAGCGATGGGCCCACGGCCCAGCACACAGAGGAAGCAAACCCGAAGCCCGAAGGTAAGGCAAGACACGCCCCAACGGCAGCAACCTTGCGGCCCGCAGTGGCTAAGACAGATTGGGTCTTCACAAGGCGGCCAAGGGGGGGAAACCAGAGGAACTAAACCAGAAGGGTCAAGGGCAGTGGCCGGGGAGCATCACGACATGCGGAGCTCACCCACGGCAGGCTTAAGCGTCGCGTGGAGAGGCCCAGCGGCCTCGGTTGGGCAGCGGCAAAGACAGATGGGTCATCACAAGGCGTCCGTGAGGGGGGAAACCAGCGGGACTAAACCGAAAGAGGTAAGGGCAAAGGCCGGGGAGCATCACGACGTGCGGAGCTCACCAATGGCAGTCTTAAGCATCTCATGGAAGGGCCCGGTGGCCTCATGCTGGGCACGCACTGCGGCATTGCCCCAGTCCACAGCGGAGTCATAGCAATCGCAAGCGCTTTGCCAACCATCTCTGAGTGGCTGGAGTATAGCCGTGCAGCGGACATCTGCCTCATTGTTGAGGGCTCGCGCTAGGGCAGTGTGCTCAGGATTCTCAGCTTGCCACCCGGGCTGCTTGCCATGCGAGGGGATCCAATGGACCTGGAGGTCCCGGCGGGCAGTGCTGGACACAGCCGTCCAAAACGCAGGATTGGAGCCTTCCCAGGACTCGTCACGCAGGCCCCGCTGGAGACGAAGCACCAAAGCTTTGTTGTCCAAGAAAACACAGGCAGGCACGTTGGCACGTCGAAGGTGGAGCAGAAGGCGCCACAGGGCCTCCCGTTCAGCAGCAGCGGGCGTTTGTTCAAACGAGGTGACCAAACCCCCTACAACAACCCGTCCATTTGCCGTGGCAACTGCAAGGGCCCAGGCTGCACGCTGCCAGTGAGCAAGCTTGGGACGGGTGAAGGCACCCCCGTCGGTGGCACAAAACACCGGCCCCGCAGCCGCAGCTTGCACAATCTCAGAAACTAGCTCTGGGTCCAGGCCAAGGTCAGCAGGCGGCCGATACAACGGCAGTGGCAGCAGCTTACAAAGAAAGCCTCGCTCGATGTGGGAGCCGACCGGTCGTGTCCATTCAGCAGCATGGCAGAAAAACGTAAGGTGGGTCCTGGACGGGGTCGGCTCACCACACGTACAAGCCAAGTGTGCTGGCGCAGGCGGGTTCTTCAAGCGGTGAAGCACTCTGGCGTCGGCGGCACAGGCCGTGGCCGTCCGATAGCCGCGCCGGTCGGCACCATCCACAAGCTGCCGTAGAGGCTCAAAGCAGGGCGCACTGAGAGCAAGGTCAAAGGGTGCACTTTTGGGGTCCAGGGCCCAAATCCGTTGTAGAAAAGCAAAGTCGGCCGCACGGCGCAAGGCGCAGAGCCCGTCCCATCCCGGCTTGAGGGTGCCCAGGGGTGTGCGCCACGAGCCATCACCGAGGCAGGTCCACCCCCACCTTTGCAAGACCGCAGGCCAGCGTGGCACAACGGCAGGGCGGGTAAGCACAACCGTCGGCCGCCGAGAGCATCGGTACCATTCCTGGCGGGCAACAGCGAAGTCCATAGCGTGCTCCGGGTGCAAGCGGGGGCGCCCAAGCACGTGCCATAGCAGGAGTCTGGAGCGTCCAGGCGCAGGCTGGCGGCCCCACAGAGCAAAGGCGACGCTCTGCGTCCACTTCTTAACGTCAGTGACCTTAAACTTACTCCAAGGAGCACTCCAAGAAAAGAGGGGAAGGACAAGTTCTCTGATCAGTTTGCGCCGCAAGGCAAGGCCGTGGGCTGCATATGCGATGCGCTGACAACGCGTGTCAACCATGGCAGAGAGGCCAGCAGCATCAGGCAGGCAGGAGAGCCCAAACGCATACTGAACCCCAAGTAAAACAAAGCGTTGCTTGACAGGCCCAACCCAACGGGAGTTGGCCTCCAAAAGCCTCCTAGTCTGAGCACCAAGGCCAAAACAAGCCAGCTTGTCCGGGTGGTGCCGCAGCCCGAAAAAGGTGTCAACTGGCTCACCCGCCTGGGCGGCCTCAAGCACGATGGGGCCAGGCTGGCGGCCGGTGGCCCAAATGGACCTGTCGTCCAAATAGGTTGCAACGACAGCTCGCGGTGCCGCCTGCTGGACCACGCGAACCCAAACGCAGACGATGCAGTTGAGTAGGAGGGGACTGAAGGGGCACCCCTGGAGTAAACCGGTCAAAGGCCGAATGGCCTCTGGATGGTAAACCCCTTGCCAGGACATGTGGCGCCTCTGCATCTCGTAGAAGTTGCGAAGAAGAGGCATCAAGGCTGCTGGAGCCCCAAGCCAACGAGCAACCTCAAGGGCCTGTGGCACGTGCACCGAATCAAAGCAGCGCTTAACATCGGCCTTGTAGCCAGCGAACTGAAGGCGGTTGCACCGAGCATGGTGCACATCAGCAGCAAAGCTAGCATGCAAGTCGTTGCACGACCTCCCCGGCATGGAACCAAGCAGGGCAGGCGGGGCCCAGCTGAGGGACCAGGCGCGAAGGTTGCGCACCACAACAGTGCCAAGTGCTCGCCAGATCGCAGACGCAATGGCAAGCGGCCGGAGACCACCATCGTCCTTGGGCAGCAAGGTTATGCGCACATGGTACCAGCTCCCCGGGAGCCGAGCAGCATGGAGGCACTGTGCCCAGAGTTGCGTCACAAGCTCAAAGAAAGGTAACGGTAGCAGTGCCAAACTGGCGGGGGCCCAAGCATCAAGGCCGGGAGCACGTTGGGCACTGGCCCGAAGGCAGGCCAGGACAGCAGCCGGCGCCGGGCGCAGCAACTCCGCAGCCCAGGGGTCAGTAGGAGGCCCCAGCCGCGCACACCAAGCACGAGTTTCCTCCGGCGTGTGAGGGGCACCCCACTTTTCATGCTCAGCAGCAACAATGTCAACAGGATGCACCGGTGTGTCAGCAAGAGGGCCAGGGGCCCGGCCAACGGTGCGGCACACCCAGCGCCGCAATCGGTGCATGTTGTTTTGCACAGCATCGTGCCATTGTTTGATGCGCCCCTGGGACGCGGCAGCCTCAAGAAGGGCAGCCTGCCGCAGCGCCGCATCAGCGATGGCCTGAGGGCTCGACCGGTCAGTGACGTGAAGCTCCGCCGCAACCTTAAGCACCCTGTGCCAGAGCCGGGCTGCAGCTGGGTCCTCAGGGCGGCGTTGCAGCTCAAGGGCACGCCTAGCAAGGCGGCGCAGGCGGCGCTCGGGGTGCGACTGTAAGGCCTCAGACTTAGTCGACGGCGGGGGCCGGGGCTTAGGGGCAACAACCCTAGAACGCGGCACGAGGTTGGCTTCGGTGGGCGGCTCCTCCATCAGCAGGCGCTCAGCAACATCACTAAGGAGGACCCAGGCAGCATCCACCTCAGAAACCAGCAGGGCCCTGTCAAACTCAGCAGCATGCGGGGTCCATGCATGTTCCCAGGCCTGGGCCGTCACAGCAGCAGGGGTGCTCGGAGCGGGCCGGCGGAGCGGAGCACGGGGCAGCTCCCGCCTATCCTTGGCAATGGAAAACGTATAAGAAATCAAGTCATGATCAGCAGGTCCCGGCGTCTGTTGGCGGTCCAACGCCGGAACCCCAACCGTCGAAAGAGCAAAATCAGTGCAGCGGCCAATCGGCTGGCCTTGATCATCCCGGCGGGTGGGCTGCAGCGGGAGATCACCCGCAACCGTCTCATCAGCAAGGCGCCAGGTGCCCGCAGCCCGAGCATCAACAACCGGGGCCCGGTCGGGCGGCAAATTAAAATCACCCAGCAAAACCGCCTCGTCACCTTTAGAAGCCACGAAACTGAAAACTTCATCAAGGAGGCCCGCAGCTTGCAATTCCGAGGCCGCAGGCAGGTACACATTGATCAGCAGGACAGGCCGGCCAGTCGGCCGGTGCAGCCGTACAGCAGAGCCGCGCCCATCCGGCAACAAGTCAGCAGGCAGCGCGAAAGGGAGCACAGGCAAGCGGGACAGGATGGCAGTGCCGTATTGGACCTGTCCAGTGGCAGCAACAGCCTGGGAGCCAAGCACACAATTCCACCCAGCATGGCGGAAAGCCGACTCCACAGCAGACCTTGAATGCACAGGCACACGTGTCTCCTGAAGTGCAAGAACGTCCAGGGCGAGCATGGAAGCAAGGGCAGCCACAGTAGCCACCCGCCCCGCTAAGGTACCCGTATTAAGAGTCCCAAGCCGAACACAATCACCGGGCCACGTCATGGCGAGCGACCGGCACGCAGGCTAGAAGGCGCAGCTGCGGGCGCAGCAGGCAGCGAAAGCAGAGAATCGGTAGGCACCCCCCGGTTCCCAGAAGTAAGGCCAGCCGCCCCGGCATCAGCAAGAGCGATGATCTCCTTAGGGGCAGGGGGAGCAGCAGCAGGCATGGGGAGCACCTTGTCAAGCAGCTGAAGCACATGCAAGGCAGTCCGCGCAACAGTGGCATCCGAATCCTCAGAGGCATGGGTGAGCTCTCGCCGGATGCGGGCCCCCCCTCGCACAACAGCATCACAGGCCTTCTGCGTCTCAAGGGCCCGGCGGTTCTTGCGACAGGCAGCACAGCGCAAGCACAGAAAGCGGAGCTCAATGACGTGGCGCCCACCCCGGAGGAAAGGCCACGCCACAGCAACAACATCATGCGCACGCAAAGCCGGCGGAGGCAGCGTCTTCCTGGGAAGCCGGCGGTGGTCGGGCTCAGCCGGAGAAATGCAATCCAACAGCCGACGGCATCCATCAAGCAGGGAGGCTTCATGCTTGCCGTCAGCAATCAGGGCACGGACGCGCCCAACAAACCTGGCGTGGGTAGAAGTCGCAGGCCGGCGCTCACAAGGCAGGGCTTGCATCTGCTTTGGCGTAGCAGCCGTGGCTGCACAAATGGCACAGGCATACACAACACGCGTGGACCGCGGCTTCTTGGCAGGCTTGCCGGTCCAAGGGATACGGAAAAACCGCACATCGTGCGAGCCAAAGTCACCCTTGCGCCTCATGAGGATGCGCCGCGCAACCCCATCGGCGAGCCTGGCCGCCGTGGCCTTCTGTGCTCCTGACCTCGCCTGTGGCAGCAGGAAGCGACGCTTGGGAATCTCAGGATGGCATTGCTCGCGATGGCGCAGTCGCGCCCGGAGCATCACAGTCAAAGACCTGGGGTTGGGCTCCTTGAGGAGAGCCTTATCACAGAAAGGGCAGGGCCACTCCACAGCATCGGTGGGGCCAGGTGTCACAAACCGCGGCGGTCGCGGCCCAAAGTCCTGCAAGTGCTCGGGGTGCCAGGCCTTAAGGTGAGCATGTCGGTACGCGCACCAGTGCTTGCCGCGCACAACATAGTCACACCAGTCGCACTTCCAGTGGTCCTTAGCCTTGGTGGAACGCCCCTTGAGCAGGCGGCCTCGGGAGTCGTAGCGAGGCCTGGCAGAGTCCTCAATCTCAGGCGGCATGCAGTCCTGCAGCGAGTCAGCGGGCGAGCCAGGAGCCGCGGTCCCGGGAGCCGGGCAGTCACCGTCATCCACAGGGCCGGCCGGAACAGAGGCAGCAGCAGGCGATGGATCAAAGAAGGAGCGAATGCTCGGAGTGCCGGCCGGGGGGCCAACACGAGCCCGCTTGGCCCGAAGCTTCACAGAGGTGGGCGCAGAGGAGGCAACCGAAGCGCAGGCCGAAATCGTGGAGCCGGGGGCCCCAGAAGAAAGGCCGGCCCCCTCAGCGCCAGCAAGGTCGGCAGCAGAAGGTCCGCCAACGCGTGGAAAGGAACCCTGACCGGCTTCCTCAGTGACAGCAGCAATCTCATCAGGAAGGCGCGCATTGGCCTTGGGGGTGAGGAGATCAAAGTGCTTGCCGGTGTGCCAAACGATGACCTTCGGGAAGGAGGGCCCATAGTTGAAAGCACTCGGGGGCATGTCGGCCCGTTCCGGCAGCACCACAATGGTGCACTTATGTGTTTTGGCGGCCGCAAGGATTTCCAAAGCACCTGCTTGGGCGTTGGGCGCCTGCATGCGAAGAAGGTAGTCCGCATAGGACTCAAGATGCTGTTGCCTGTCATCGCAGCCGTCCCACCTCTTCTGGTACGAAGAGGTGTACTTGCGCATGTGAGCTATGGTCTCGGCCCTGGCCTGGTCGTGGGAGGCCACGGCTGGCAGCGCCTGGGCAAGGCAATGGAAGAGGCAGGAGCCGTCGCCTGGCACCACGTGCCGCTCAAGCTCACCCGGGATCTTGCGGTAGCGGACCGAGGCGGCAGCAGACTTTTTTGCGTCCGGCGCAGGACGCTCACCCTCCTGAGCAACATCAGCGGCTTCAGAGGCTTGAAGCACAGGCTTTTCAACAGTAGCAAAGGCTTCGCGTTTGTAGGAGAAAGGGCCCGCGTGTAGCGGCTGGCCGCGCTCACGTAACCCCTGGCGGGCGGGGGCAGGGAGAACCCAGTAGGAGCGATCACCCCCCTGCTCCCCCACGACGATCTGTTGAGCATCCGTGCCCGCCCCGGCAGAAGCCCTGATCCACCAAGAGCAGGCCCCCCTCCGAACAAGACGTCTGATAACAGCAGGGTCCTGGAGCGTAGTTTGGGAGACGAGCAGCTCCCGGATGTAATCATCAGTCCAGGGAGGCGGCGTCCCCGTGATGGTCCAAGTCCTCGTTGGCGCAGCGCCCGCGGCGGGTGCAATGCGAGCGCCAAGCTCCCGCGTGCCAAGAAGAAGCCCAAACGCCGGCCGGTCGGCAAGCAGTCGCTCATGCAAAGCACGCAAGTCCTCCTCACGCATAGGCTTGTGCCATACAACAGTGACAACAGGGGTGGTGTCCTGGCGCCCAACCGGCTCAACAAAGACACCGTGCATGCCAGATGCCCGAAAGAGCTCACGGACACAAGCAGAATCAACCCGGGCAAGGCCCTGAACAAGCTGATGGTGCCCACGTTCATGCTTGGCGAACTGCCAGGCGTCCTTGAGGCTTTGTCCAAGGGCAGAGCAAGGCGCCCCCACTCCTGCACAAAGCCCCGCGGCGAAGCCAGGGCCCGCTGCCAAAGCTTTTGGGGAGCAAGCTCCTGACACGCAACAACCCGAATAACCGTGGTAGCGGCTGTCGGTGCCGGCGCTGGCTTGGGAGCCGACTTCAAGGATGGGGCCGCAACTCCAGTACAACACACTTCCGTGCGAATGACATGCTGAGTAACAACCCGCGTCCCCGAGGCAAGCGGAATCACAATCGGGCCCGCGCGATCACGGTGAAAGACCCAAGCAGAATGAAGCCCTTTCCCCTTAATAAGCTGAGCCGCCGCATCAGCCTGCTCCTCGTCGGCAGCGAGAAGAACAAGCGGGCCGGCCGGGACATTGGCAAGTTTCGTCGAGAGCTCTTGGTACTGGACAACCGTGCCGTGGAAGTCACCTGGGCGCAGCGCATAAGAGGGAGCCGGCTGGGCCTGGCGCTTCGGCGGGGCTGGCACAGCAGGCGCGGTTCGAGGCACAGGTGCTTCAACCGGGGGGCCCGCGGGCTCAGGTCGACTTTTGGCTTTGGGCGTTGCCTTAGGTTTGGCCTTTGGCTTAGGGCGAGGAAGCGCAGGAGGGGAACGATCTGCAAGAAGAGGGCCCAGAGCCCCAATCAAAGACTGAAGTCCCCCCGAGCCTTTGCCCGAAAGCAGCTTGAAAATCCCCTCCAAAACCGCAAGCAGCTGCGCCTGGCGGGCCTGAGCACGCTTGCGCTTCGTGACAGAGGACGCTCCCGGGCCTGGGTGGGATGCTTCTCCTATGCGTTGGCCCAACAAGCCTAAGGGGCGGTTGTGGCGAAGGCAGGGGAAAATGTGCAAGGCAGGGCCGCCATTAGGGAACCCGAACCCTAAGGGGACGCTAAGCGAAAGCCTAAACCCACAGGTGCAGCGTGAGCAACAGGCTCCAACGCAGAGCATGCAGGGCAGCAGCCCTTCACAGCCTACGACAGCATAGCAAAAGACCCGGCCGCCTTCTGCACAAGGCAGCTCTAGGGCACAGGTGCCGGGAAAGTTCGAAGCCCCCTCGGGAGAGGGCCCCGCCACCACGGAGGCGCGCCGCCCGCGCGCCAGGACGTCTTCCCGTCGGTGGCTGGCAGTGGTTCCGTTGCTAGCTACTGCTGTTGCGATTGCCGTCTTCGTCGCTGTTACAGCTCACGCGCAAAGCATTTTTTGACTGCTACCACGTCAACGATCCCCACTTGCGGCGACGGATGATGGGGCTGTCATAGGAATCTACAAACGCATGTCCCTGCAAACCTGCCAAACAACAGAAGACAAGTGTTGCGCCGCCTGGTCCATGTCGCTGCATTCAGCACACTTCCCTCCAAAGGACAGTCGATCGTGGGGCACAGCGCGAAAAAGTAGCAACACTTCGCAACATAGGCAGGTATACTGCAGATGGCCTTTGCCTAGTTGCTGCCATCTCCGTCGTCTGCACCATACCCCGAGCGTTGCTCCAACTGTGGGATACTGAAGTAGTTATACAAAAAGAACACCCGTCACGGGATGGGGCGGAAGAGTGCCTTGACTGCTCAGGAGCCGCAGCAAGGCATCCTTTAGCACGCTCATCTGCTTGAAGTCGGGATCAGGATATTGCCTGGCAACCCACTGATGTGAAACTAGGCAGGCGTTCCCCATGCTGTGCTCGAAAACAACCACATGGCCCCTGGCCTGCATTGGTCAATATTGGGCAATGGGAGCATCTAGCCCCCCCCCCCCCCCCAAACAAGCCCAAAACAGGCAACTTATGAATGTTAACACAACCATTAGTGGGGGTAGAACACAGAAAACCTTAACAGCATTATCCTCTACCAANGCCCCCCCCCCCCCGCCAAAGGTACCCTAAGAGAGCCCTTTTGATACTTAATGGCCGGCATTTAGGGTGTAGTAAACCATAAGCCACAAGACCTAAGTCCTGATCTCCAAACCTAAACCCCACACCCCAAACCCTAAAACCCTGAACCTAAAACCCCACTTCTCTCCAGGTCCGGCCTTTAGCTCCTCGTGCGGTTCGATCCGGTTCATCTCCAGCAGTTTTTCGGTGGCGACGGTGTACATGGGGAAGAGGATCCGGGGAGAAGCCTGGGTAGAAGGAGTTCTCGGCTCTTGCAAAAGATGCAAGACTTATATGAAGCAGTGAGAAGAAAGAAGACAAGACGAAGCTTGTGTACTATTCCGAACATAGGGGACCCTAATATAGTACCCTAAATAGTAGGATCCTTACTATAAGGGCCCCAAAATGACCTAAACCTTAAAACCTTAACCCCTAAACCCACCTGAAACCCTAGATCCGATTCTCTGGAAAGAGCTACCATGGAGCTTGGATAGTACCTATAGTCTCCATTGTACTTCCTTTTTTGTGTTACCTTATAGGATCCTAACTATCCACTCAGCTACTAAGAGAAAGAGCTACCATGGAGCTTGGATAGTAACTTTGCTAGCTCATGGGCTGAACCGAAGCTAGCAGACTCGATGGATGGGTCTAGGGATTAAGGCCAAGTTTTGGGGATCAGTTGGGGTTTGCAGGTTTCGGGTCTATATATGGTTTTGGGTTTAGGGTTTAGAGGTTTAGGGTTTGGGATTTGCAGTATAGGGTCAAAGGCTACTACCTGGTTTATGGAGTAGTGAGTAGGGGTGCTTTTTGTTCCCAGGAACGTCCTCCACATTGGCTAAGCTGGCGTGTAGACTCGGAGGTGTCGGAGATCTTCCAGGCAGGCACCGCGACATGTGGCCAGAAATCCCAGCTGGACCCTGAAAAACTACTGTACGTCCTTTCACTGCTTATCTTTTTTATACTTTCATACTGTAAAACCAAGCCGTGAACTTTAAAATAGTTACAGCAAGGAAGGTACTACAATTCACGATGTAGATAAAACATAAAACCTACCCCTGACATCGCAGGCAGGGCGGACCGTTAGGCTGTAGGTTCATTGCCAAAACTCCCAAAATTAAAGGAGGCTTCAAACCCAGCATTCAGCAGGATCCGCGGGTTAGTCTGCCTCTAAGACTTTGGGGTGCGAGCCATAAAGAGCCACAAGACGTGCGATGGCATCTTCACAGATCACACCATATGCCGGCGCTGATTCCTGGGTATACATACACTTGCTATCTCTGGCTCAAAACGAACCATGCCTTTAACGCATACATGAGCCTATTTTCATCTCCAGTAGACCCTGACATGAGGCAAATACATGCACAGCACATCATGGCAAACTCATGAACGACAGGTTCGCGCTGCCATAAAACCGTGGCCTTTTGAAGCCCCTCACCCCGAAAACTGAAACTTCAACGAACCTGAAGCTAAAAAAACGAGCCCGAAACCTCAATGATCGACTTACTCTGCCCAAGTCTCGGTGAGAGCGATCCACTCCAGAAAGCCTCAAATCGAGACGCACGTCAGAGTTGATGCTCTGGCTTGCGATGTGGTTCAAACATCGGGCGCAGGGCCTCTGTTGATTCCTCCAGGTTCTCCAACCTTCGAAAGTACCTCTGAAGATCGATGATGCAATAGACGTATCACTACTTACAATCGTTATGATTGTTACTATCATCTGGAGGAGAAACAGCATTAATCACGGTCGTCATGATTGTTGCTATCATCTTAAGGCTGAGAATAGTAGGGTAGCAGAAACGGGACTGCAACCCAGGGTAGCCGCTATACCCTAAACCCCAACCCCAGAGCCTAAACCACATAACCCTGAACCCCAACTTAGTTGCTGAGTTCATAAGCCCCCAAAAGTGTATACTTTTAGTTTTATAATGGGTAATATTATCCCAAAACGTGTAAAGTGTATCCACTCAGCTACTAAGCCAAATCCTAGCCGCAGCCGAGGAGCTGTACGATCGGCGAAAGATCCACCGGCTCAGAAGCGCGCTGAGTGGCAGGTACACATTGCCGACGACCTTAATGGCTTGTGTAGGGTAATCATGGGTTTTAAAGGGCCTTAATAGGGTCTTAAAGGGTCTGATAAGGTTTTATATGCTCTTCAAGGACTTTGTAGGGTTTTCGTGGGGTCTCAAAAGGTTTTATAGGGTTTTTGAGAGCTTTGACAGGGTCCTAAAGGGTCTGAAATGGCTTTACAGGGTCTTCAAGGGTCTTAACAGCTTTCTCGGATTATCACAGGTCTTTGAATACGGTCTTGCTGTCGAGCTTTTTATCGAGTACATGGCTTCCAGTGCAAAGCACTCCAGTTAGCAGTTGGCAATATGGTAGCTTACTTCCTGGACCCCTAGAGTGTAGTCCGCTTGCTTGACTACCTTATGTTGCTATTGTAAGACTAGCTGGGGTTAGACGTTTGAAATATTTACAACAGCAACCTACTACGAACATTTGGGCAACTGGAACCCTGGGATAAGATGCGCATCTCCACTGGAGAAGACGCGAGGTCATCAACAGAAATCGGGAAAGCAGTTCTGGTGGCAGGGTCTGAGGTTGTAAGGCTGTTCAAAAGCATGGTGGCTGCTAAGCAGCAGCATGAACTCTGTAAACCATGAGCATGACGTGAAGCCGGGGCGCCGTGTTCTCCATTCCGCTGACCTGGCAGCAGTATAAGAACAAATAACTGCAAGCGAAAGACAACCAACAGTAGCCGGGACATAGTACTAACACTGCCGGAACCGCGTTCTCTGTGCACAAACTCAGTGGTCCAGGAATCATGCTCAGAGCTCATTGTATTCCCCGCAATAATTTTACTTCCAACAGGGGGCTCAGGGTTCCATAAGCCCGACACTCCGACACTTGAAGTCTCGCATGCCGAAGCACCCCGGCACTGTAGGCCATGATGGTAAAGGTCTGGCTCAAGGAGAAGCAGGCCGCCACGGGAAAGGATCGCAAGACGTCCTCACCAAGGCGAAAAACACTGGTGAAAGCTCTGCGATTCCACATCAACCCATCCTTTTTGTGTATAAGGGCCTTGAGAAACAGAACTGTGGCTGTGGCACTCATATTGGTATTCTTCAGAGTTCTATATTCTGCAGACCGCTACTTACGATGCAAAGAGACATTTTGCCAGACAGCATCCCCGCATGCACAACTACAGCCCAGCCTTTCGAAACCCCAACCCTAAACTCCCAACCCTAAAACCCATTAAAACATGCCGTGCGAACCCAAAAAAAACCCAAACCCTACACCTTGGAAGCCCTATACCAAAGGGTAAACCCGAAAACCCATACAGCCTAAACGCCAGACCCTAACATCTTAAGCCTAAACCCCCTAAAACTTAAATATACACTATACCCCTAACGCCTTAAAAGAAACCTTATAAGATCCCTTAGAGTCCGGAGTCCTTAAAGGGTCCCTTAAAGGAACCCGTAAAGCCTTGAACCCTGAGCCCTAAACCCTAAAACTCATTAAGCAAACCCTATACCCTTCAAACCTTGAACCGTAAACCCTAAACCCTTCAAGGGAACCCTTAAAGCCTTAAACCCTAAATCCCCTTAAAACTTATATAAACCCTATACTATACCCTTAAAGCCTTAAACCCTAAATCCCCTTAAAACTTATATAAACCCCAGACTTCAGCCTCGAAGCCTTAAACCCTGAGCTGCTTGCGCCTTCCAGGCCACGGCCTCCCAAATTCCAGCGCGGCCGTCCACGAGGCCGGTAACCCCCAAGCCAACCTTAGTTTAGGGTTTAGGGTTTAGGGTTTAGGGTTACTTGGCGATTTAGGGTATTCGTATAGGGCCCTTAGTAACTGGAAAAGGGTTGTGGGGCCGTTCTGCTATAAATCTAATAAGGAACGCCAAATATAGTATAGGTCATTATTAAGGCGCCTATATTCTTCGGTTCAGGGTTTAGGGTACATGGTAGGGTTCACCTGGCGATTTAGAATCCCACAGGGTCCAAGGTGCCCTATATAGTAGAATGTAGGATTCCTATATTAGGAATTACTATTGACAGTACCAGGTGCCCTTTGGGAATTGAATTCGGGGCTGGGCTAAAAAAAGGGGGTATAGGGTTTCGGATCAGGGTTTATAGAATTGAATTCGGGTTCTACGCCGCGGTTTACTCACGCGTTTTTGAAAATAAAGGGTCTAGGGTTTAGGGCTTCGGTTCGGGGTTTAGCGTTGAATCCGTGTTTATCTCGGATTTTGGGGGTTGAGTTCGGGAAGCAGTTCCCCAAAGGATCCATTCCTTCACCGAGCGGTAGGGCTTCGGACTATGGAAATCATCAGACTTCCGGGTTTCTTGAGGGGTTCCCTTTATAAGGGTCCATGTACCCAAGTAGACGGAGCAAGATGAGTTGCTGTGTGTAAGTGCTACCGAATCTCCAAGGCAAAAAAAACCCTCAACAAGGAGAAACCGCGTCCGGCAGGGATCACTAGCACCTGGCGGTTGGGAGCTAAGGTAGCGGGGGTGTCGGTTTTACTTCGACTTCCTCGTACTGAATTGGCTTCAACCATGCCAGTAACTGGTTCCTCCACAACACAACTCTAACAAATCAGGATGGGTGGATGTGTGCAGGAGCCACCGAGGACCCGAGAATTGAAAGGGAACGACTGGCTCCTCAACATAGCGACACCCCGCGGGCAAGGCGGAATGTCCCAC
>BGNK01006393.1:5076-16311 GCA_003297005.1 Symbiodinium sp. clade A Y106
CCACCCGCCCCCCCACGCAGCAGTGCACCCCCCAGACCCACCCAAAACCCATAAACCGAAACCGAAAACCCTGAACTCTTATAGACTCAGAACTCTCACAGACTGAGGAAGAGCCCTTCTTTGCAAAGCTGCTGTCTCGGTTGCCATGGAGGCAACGGGGCGCGTGCTGTCGGGCCTTGGTGGAGCTTGGTTTCGGTTTTTTCAAAAGTTTAGGGTTTTGGGTCTTAGGGTTTGGATTTCCAGGGCTTCAAGACTTCCGGATCTTGCGGTTTTGCGGTGTAGGCTTCTTGTTGAACAGCTTGGCGAAGCCTTAGTAGCTCAAACCGCCTCCCAAAGGCTACGTATCGTCAGCCTGAACCCTTTGTGAACCGAAAAAGAGACGCCAACTCAGACAACCACCTTCAGGGGTACTCGGTACATCAACGGAAGTTTGCGATGACTCATAAAAATTAAGGCCGCTTCAAAGCGAATGGTATAGTTGGAGAGAACCACTATTTCACTGTCTGCAACATTGGGCCGAAGGAGTCGTTGCCATGCTTCTTCTTCTGGTAGGGCTCGGGATTTAGAGTCTAGGTGGTGGCATTGCTTGAGCGTTGTTTGTTTGTCAGAGGCATGAAGAGAAATGGCTTTTGCAGGGCCGCGACAACCTGAAAGAGATTGAGCCCGAACACCGAACCTGACTGAAACCCTGAAGCCGCAAACTGTTCCTGAAATCGTTAAACCCCAAACCTTGAACC
Source organism: Symbiodinium sp. clade A Y106 (assembly GCA_003297005.1). NCBI lineage: Eukaryota > Dinophyceae > Suessiales > Symbiodiniaceae > Symbiodinium > Symbiodinium sp. clade A. The sequence goes on from BGNK01006393.1 coordinate 5,814, forward strand.
ACAACCCAAAACCCCGAACTCTGCAAGCCTAAAACACCCTACTGCAAACCCCCAAACCCTACAGCCCAAAACCCAAAACGCAAACCCCAGAGAGCTCTCCAGCTTTAGGAGAGAGGCTGAGCTGGGTTGAAATAAGCAGAACAGCTCGGAGCCTTTCTTGGTGTCAGTGTCCCTGCCGCTTTGGGGTGTAGGGCTTAGGGCTTAGGGATTCGGGTTTAGGGCAAAGTTTAGGTTTTAGAGCTTAAGGTATAAGGCTCAGGGCTTAGAGCTCAGAGTTTAGAGTTTAGGGTTTGGGGTTTAGGGTTTGGGGTTTAGGGTTTAGGGTTTAGGGTTTACGGTTTAGGGTTTAGGGGCGAATCTGCTTCTTGGCGCCTCTCTTTGCTGACTCGTTTTGTGGGCCGTGGGTCTGGAGAATCTCCGGGTTTTATCGAGCTCTTCAGCAGTTTACCGGTCAAGAAACGTGATTGGATTACACAAACATGTCTGTGTGTATGTATATATATAGAGAGAGAGATAGACATATATATATATATATAGATAGATAGATATATATATATAGATGGATAGATAGATAGATAGATAGATTGTTTCTGTGTGTCTGAGTGTGCGTAAACACGCCAATTCACAACCCCACATGCTAAAGGCTGCATTCCGGGTTTCAGCGGAGGGATCCTTACTTACGACACTGAAAGCTGGAGGGATCGAGCTTGGGAGTGGCAAGATGTAAGGTTCAGCTTGATCTTTGAGATTCAGGACTCCATCTTCAAGGCATACTGGACGAGGGCGCGTAGGGTCATAAACGGACCTTGATAACTAGGATCGGGTTGTAGAGGATAGTATACTATCAATGACTATAGTCACATAAAGGGACAACTAAGGGGATACCATTTTAGCTCTTCCGACCCTACATTAGACTTTATCGGGCTCCCGCCTTGTTGCTGTGCAAGAAGCCGCCGGTCACCTTGGCCCTCTCGCCAAAGACCGAGAGCGAGCGCAACCCGCAAGGAGGGAAATTAAAGGAACCGCCCTGGTTGGCGACAGCACAATAAGGCAAGCTTTTTCGCTCTCTTTCTGCGGCAGAGAAAAGTAGATACCTCTGATGCAGATGCTCGAAGCAAGATCAGAAACCTTACGACTCTCCAAGCCCCTCGCAATGGGGCCAAAGAAGCCTGGAACGGAAACTGAGCCAAGAGGCGGCAGCGACGCGGCGAGGTTGACGCAGACTGCTTAAAGCTTCCAGCTTCTGCTTCTTGGCAAAACGTTGAAGCCGAAGCTGTTCCAGAAACTTTAAAACAATGGAGCTGTGCAGCTTTCACGCCGTTCCTTTTCCGCTTCACTGCAGCCCTCTGTGTGGGGTGCAGGGGTCGGAGCCTCAGCCTTTCGAGAACCGCGAAGGGTCTCAAGTGCACTTCATGCTTTGGAAGTCTTCCTCCTCTTTGGGTTTCGGACTTCGGAGGTTGCGGCCCAAGCCAATGCTTTAAAGTTTGAGGCTTTAATGGCTTTAGTATTTAGTTGAGGGTTCAGGGACCCTTCGACCTTACGACTCGAGGGGCGCTTCCCAATGTGTTCGGGGTCGAGTCTTGCAGTGCCGTCGTCGTAGTGGGCAGCAGTAGCAGAAGTAGTAATCGTGCGGGTGGACCAAAAACCGACAGTTCTCGCAATACTGAACGTACTAGACGTAATGACATAATGACAATAAACCATACTTCCACTTACACTGACAATGCAAATGATGATGAATAACTCTAATGCCGAAGCTCTCAAAGCTAAGGGACTGCTCCCCACAGCCACGTCTTCTATGCAGTTTCGGAATTTGGGGCCTCAAGGCTTCGCCTTTGGCCCATCGCGTGAGCTCTTTCCTCTTCTTCGTAGTTTGGGGTTTAGGGTTTAGGGTTTAGGGTTTTAGGGTTTAAGGTTTAGGTTTAGGGTTGCGATTTTGCGTGGTTTTGAGGGCGAGGCGCTTGCTGCAGAGTTGTACTTGCCCTTGGTTTTGTTGCGGTTGGATTCGCTATAATCCTCACAAGCGACTCATAAATCGCAATGACTTGGAGAAAGCAAGACCATACCAGGCACGCAGTTATATCAGCACACGCAGTTATATCAGCATCCATGCGACCACAATTATTCATTTTCGGCAATGCCCCAACTGCTCAATTAGCCCATACCACGAAGCCCCCTAAACCCCCGAAACCTGAATCCCAAAGCTTCACGGCCTAACCCCGAAGCATGGAAACCCCTCTAAATCCGAAAACGCCTCCCTGAGCTCGCGATGTCGAGGAAGCCACTCAGCCCACAGCCCTCTCAGCCGACAGCATCCCCTGCCAAGGTAGCGATGTCTCTGACACGAAGACATATGGTTGGTAGTTTCGGGCTCATGAGAGTTTAGGCCAACGCCTGGGCCTGGGGGCTTACGGGTGAGGGGCTTCGACCTTGAAAGCTCCAGGTTTTGGGTCGAGGCTTGAGAACAACCTGCTGGGAACAGGCAGCGAAGCCCTCGCAAAAGCCGTGTGGTCAGCAGCGGAAGATGAGTAGCAAAGTCTCAAGGGGGTAGATCGCAGCTCTGGTGAGCTTTGGCAGGAGATGTCTTCGGATGCATCGCAGTTTCCATCAACTCCTTCGTTAGGCTGTGGACCCCGGAACCCGACCTATGAAGCCGAAGGCGAACTCTTCAGTCGACGTTGAGCTCTAGCCCATCTTGACGTCGCTTCATCTCATCTCATATACTACTATATAGTTTCATACAAAACACCGACAAGCCCCACCAGAACCGCCCTTCCTTGGAGGGATCGAAGCTAAGGCCAAGGCGAAACTCAGCAGCTCAGAGTCCGGGGGGTTGGGATTCAGGGCTTACAAGTAGGGTTTAGGGTTCGAGTTCGGGTATCCCTGCACCTCAGGCACCCAAAAAACCCAACAAGACCTTCTCCCGAAAGAAACTCTTTTCAGCCGCCCACGTCTGGCTGAAGTCCCGGCAGGCCGGGGACGTGAGCTGAAGCATCTGCTAATATGGAAGCCTGATACTTGGATTTTGCTTTCGGGGGTTCTCTACTCTGTGTACATAGGGGGTGGTTTCCACGCTAGATTGAGGAAAACCCTACAGCAGAAAGGCCCAAAGACCCCTCTGCAGAAGAGTTTACAGGAGGGTCGTGGGTCCTACAAGGGTCACTTCAGTTTGGGATTTAGGGCTTAGGGCTTGGGCTTAGGGGCTTCCATGAGGGTCTTAAAAGGCAGCTCTAGTGGCTTTCTCTGGATCCTTACTTGGCTTTTCTTGGGCTTAGCCGGGGGCTTTGTTGTTGGGTCAAGTGCTCTTGAGAGAACATCCGCAGATCTTGAGCTCAGGTGCCCCCAGCAGGGCCTGTCATTCTTTCCCAGAATACCCCAATAAGACGGGGATTCCAGGCAGAAATCAAAGCCCTGAAATCCAGGTGTGGCGTGGCGGGGCGCTTGTAGCCCACGGCCACAAACGGGAAGCTAGACAGACTTGGACATTCGGGGGTTCAGGGGCAACTACACACCCTCCGCTCAGCGGAGCACATGCAAGCGGGCCCAGGCCTGCAGCGTTTCTACGCCAAGCTGGGGCGAAAGATGAACAAGGCCTCTGCTGGCTCGGACCAGACTGTGGGTTCGGATGGGACTCGCGGAGCTCTGGCTCTGGGAGCGAGTGCACCGCGTGAATTTGAAGCAAGCGCCGTCAAAAGAAAGCTGCGCCAACCCAGCGAGTGGGCGAGAAGCGTGCCACTTCATCTGTACCAGCTGCCGAGCTTGGAGACATCTCCGACTTGATAATGCCTCCCTAAGCACTCTATGTCTATGGCCTGCAAATTTCGTTGACAGTTCTTGCAAGAGACCTGCTGCTGTCGTGAACAGCCCGGCGACCTACCAGCACTAAGAATGAAATGGTTCACAAGCTGGGCATGCCTTGTGCTGCGCCGAGATCCTGAACACATCACATGCTAGTATGCTTCTGAATCGGCTCAGATGCTCAGTGAGGAAATAAACAAGACTGCTGAAGAGAACCTTCGCTTCAATCCCCATGCTGTGTTACTCTGCCGCCGGCGGCGAAGCGGAGATGACCAAGCTCATGCTGGTGTGGAGGAAAGTGGACATTCTGATGAAAGCCTAAAACTCCTCACCTCAGCTCACCAAACTCTCAAGTCATCGTCCTTATTGACAGCTGAGCAGATTGAAGAGCTCAGGCTTCAGATCCTCTTTCAGGCTTCGATTTCTGCAGGACTGAGGGGCTTGAAGACGGATAGCTGACCTGCAGAAACCACTGAAAGGCAATCTGAACAGCAAGGATATCCCAATATGCCAGCCCAAACAAGGCGCTGAGACAACTCAGAACGGCCCCAGGGCTACTTCTCTGCCCGTATGTAGGGCTTGGGTTTAGGGTCTGTGGTTGAGGGCTCAACACTCGCAGAGCGTCGCTGTCCGAGTCGTTTTCGAAGGCACGGCTCCGTGTCATGGTCTGAACAGTGGAGAGGTTGCCATCTGCTATCTTGCCCATGACCTCATAGGAGCTCACTGGGGCAGGATAAGAAAGCCGAAAGAGTGCGAAGATGGAATTGAAACTGTGACTCTTCTCGGTTGACGTCACCGCAGTACGTCGCAGCATATGTTGGTACACGTGGGAGTTTCAGAAACCAAGGACCCTCAAATGAAAACCCTCAGGATCCCTCAGGACACCGCTACAGGGTACCCCTACTGTCACCAAACCCCTCATGTTTCGAGCCTGCAAACCGGTCAACTCCCCACAAAACCCAGCGATCGGGCGCAATCGCTCGGAGTTCGTGTCCAAGGTGCGGGGTTTAAGGACAGCAGAGTCTAGGCGGAAACAAAACGTTACGGTGCAATCCTGGAGCTTCCCAAAGACTCCAATATCCCCTAATTAGGGAATATAGCTTAAATTATAGTGGGATCCCGGATATGATTTAAAGTATATTCCCTAATTAACGGGTATTGGAGTCTCTGGGTTCAGGGTTTGGGACTGACTAGGATGTAGCCAACGTAGCAACTGAGCGCGCGACTTTGGGCACCGAGTCGACATTCCGCGCTCCAGGCTTTATCCCAAAGCGATGCAGGAACAGAGCGCCGCAGAGGCAGGACAGGCAGACCTTTCGTGAGAGTCTTGCATTCTCAACTATACGATCGCCAACATCCGAGGAAGCCCTGGACACAAGCTCCAAAATCCCCAATGATCTTACATCACATGAACCCTTCGCAATAGCTCCCATGTTCTGCAAGTTTTCCTGTTACATACAAATGATCTCTAGGCTACATCGTGCAGACCGGACACCCAGTTTGGGGATGTTTGAGTAATTTGAAAGGGGTTGGGGTTTGTAATATACTATACTTCTGATAAGGAGCCCCCAGAATAGTATTGGTAATTATTCAGGCCCCTATATTAAGCTCTGCCAGGTCGCGAAGAGAGCTGCGGCCACCATCATCTGAAAGCCTCGGTTAGTTCGCGACTTCCGCTGATGAGCTTTCAGCTTCTTCATGAGCGACATAAAACCCGAAACCCTGGGATACAGGCCATACGAACTAGTAGTTGTATCTATATCCTCTGATTTGTATTATCATATACCCCGAAAGCCTATGTTGAGGGTGCGCAAAAGCTGGGACTGGGATGAAGATAATGAGCCGAACTGGAAATCGACAGCAACTGGAACGCTGAGCATCGTAAACCGCACAAGACATGCTAGCCGCCAACTTGATGTGATGCAAAGCTTTCGACTGCTGGCCGGCTTTAGAGTTTCAGAGAGATTCTGACTTCACAGCTCTAGAGATTAGCTAAGGTCATGAATATGAGAACTTTAATACCCTCCGTAGCCGCAACGTGTCAAGCCCGAGACTCTGGTTGAAGGGACGCATTATCTGGATGGGCCTTCCGACCCCATTCTTTAAAACAACTCTCCTTGTGCCCCACAAGGGAAGATACCAAACTTTCCAGCCCAACCCTCGCAAAATCCCCAAAAACAGACCCAGAAGCCGTGGCCGGAGGAGGGGTTTTCAAATCTTCGACGTAAGTTCGTCTCGGGCTCTGCAGCCTTTCCAGGAATGCAGGGCGCTTAGGCTTTAGGGCGTCTAGGACGGAATGGAAGGACCTGTACGGATGGCGAAGAAATTCTTCTTAGTGGCGCTCTTCTTAGCAATTACTATCTGAGCCTTGGGAGTGAGGTGCACACCTCAGGCTGCTGAAGGCAGCCGGAGAGTGCAGGACTTCGGGCGGTTTTCATGTGCAGCTTGTTCCGCTCAAGGTTAAGTCAAGGCCAAGAACCCGGAAGCTTACAGGCAAGTACCAAGAAGATCAAACAAGTATAAAGCAGGTTCACATATGGAATATGAAATAGATCCTGCTGCCCATGGGGGACAACTCCGGACGAAGTCTGTTTAATCAGCATCGTGCCTTGGACTTTGGAATCCCAGCGGGGGCCCGTAAAAGCTGCATCCTTGAAGCGCCTATCATATCCGCTCGGCAAGCAAGTCAAACTCCGGCTAGGGTTTAGGGTTTGGCGTTTAGGGGTTCAGGGTTTAGGGGCCCCGTAATTACTATGAGCAGAAGCACCACTGGCTTCGTACGATCATGCACGCAAGTTTGGACTAAAGCTGAGCTCCTTGAAGGGCCCTTCTTACCTTGAGATTCACCTAGGTACTGACAAGCAAAGGTCTTACTCTTCAAAATAAATCCCACACTTACCCCCCGAAGATGGTGACAAGTCCCAACAAAGCCCCGGAGAGTCCTCCGTTCTCGCCCGTGCACAACTCTGAGCTCTGTATAACTCTGCATATACAGTAGTGTATGGCTTTACAGCTGCTCAAAGACTTTCGCTCTCCTTTTTGGGGTCGGCCTTGACACAGATGTAGCTGCCATCGCCAGACGCCTCAAGGTCTTGGGATCCAGGATCCAGACATCGAGACACTCGGAGGTTTCCGTAGTTCGTGTCTTGAAGTCTTGAGGGTTCAAAGGTTCTGATCTAGGGCGGCTGTAAGCTTGCAATGCGGAAGAAACCCTGGGCCTTGAACCCGAAACTACGTCATGCGACCCCGCCTTGCAAGCACTGCCTGGTCGGCAAGGTGCAGAGTCGGGATGGCACTCACCATGCGGCGGCTTGGTCCAAAGCATGCTCTGGCTTTGGCTCTGGCTCTGGCTGGGCATGTTGGGCCCCTGATGCATTCTTTGGTGCATGCCCTCGTGTTCGGGGCCTGCTCCCTGCATGCTCGCACCAGAGCCCCTCATCAGGTGCCCGCCCTCTCCGGCCCTCGCAGGCGAAGGCGAACCCACAGCTGGCGACTTCTCTGTGCGGCGGCAGGTGCTGCGCCCTCCCTCGCTGCGACAGGAGAGGCTTTCGGGGCCGTGATTGTTGCCGTTGACCTCAGCGAGCGTGGCCTGCATGGAAAAGCTCCCCCCGTCTCCAACTCCTCCAAACAAGTCTTCCTCTGTTCCTTGGCTGCTGCTTTGGCTCACTCTTCATGATTGCAGCAGCAACCTCGAAAAGCCTTACGCAGAGTTCCGTGAGAGCTGACCAGCCAAGGCGCTGATTTCGAGGATGCCTCCCTTTCGGGCAGCAGCCTTTGGCAGTACGAAATGCCTCGTGTGGCCATCCGCCTGACCATTTGCCCCTTCCGCTAAACCAAGTGCAACAAACCCTTGGTCAAACCCTCCTGAAACCCCCAAACCATAAACCCTTCTTGCATAAAATCCTAAACCCTGAACCCTAAACCCTTATAATAAAGAACTCGATAAAAGCCGAAATCCTGAAACCTAAGCCCTGAACCCTAAATTCTGACAAGAAAACCCCTACCAGTAAAACCCTAAACCCTGAACCCCAAAGCCTGATATCCACAAAAACCCACCCTAGAGCCTGGCGCCCGATGAGGAGCTCAACGGACTCCGTGGACGAGGCGGCCACGTCGCCCCCGACGAGCACCAAAGAGAGAGAAAAGCCCTCCTGTGGTTTGGGGCTTAGGGTTTGAGGTTTAGGGTTTTGTTTTATTTTAAGGTCCCTTTTCGAACTGCAGATACAGCTAGAATTCCTTTACCAGGAGGAGCCGATGGCTGGGGCCTTGCGGAAGTGATGTAACCTACCATTGTCTGAAGCCACACCCCTCTGAGGCCCCAGGGTTTAGGGTTTAAGGTTTTGGGTTTAGGGTTTCAGAGTTAAGTAGAGTCAAGAAGGGTCCCCTTTAAGGGGTCTCCCAAACACTACCACGGACCTCCTCTGTGGCACACGCTTTAGGGCCCTGTGGTAGGACTTCAGGGATCAAGGTGCTGAGGGTTTCGCGATAAAGGGGTTTAGGGCTATAAGGGCGTTTAGGTCTTCAGTTTCAGGGTTTCGGTCTCAGCAAGTGCTGAGGGATTCGGGCTTTGAATACTCTAACTCTAGCTTGTGGTTGTTTTTTTCCGCAGCTTGGCAACTAAGGGTTCAGGTCCGAGGTTTGGGGCAGGGAAAGAACCCGAGCTGTGGATGCTTCTGGGAAGCCATGCGATTACAGAACCCCATATCCCCGTGTGGAACCCGTAAGGATCCCTTCTCGAACCCTTCTAGAACCTGTTTAGTACAAGTATAAAACCACTATAGATCCCACGTTCATCGTTTTGGCGCTTTGGGTTTTCGCAGGCGCGCTCGGAATAGGGTTGAGGCTTCTGGCCTCTGGGCTCAGCTCTCTCAACCTAGGAGCCCATCTCTAAAGCGCGACAGTGAGACAAAGCTACACAAACCCCCCATGCACAAGCCCCCCCAGTATCACTTAGAGGTTCTTGCGGCTGAATCTTTCTAAGGCTGCCAAGCCCAAAACTCAGAGTCCTCGGTCTTCTCCACACTGGCGGAATCTATCCAGGGTCCCAAGTCCTTCAGGTTCTTGAGATTTGTGTAAGGTTTTAGGATAGAGTTCAGGGTTCAGGATGTTGTTTTCAGGGGTGAACCCTGGGGTTTAGGGCTTTGAGTGTTGGCTTTGGGCTTCGCAGTTTCTGCCTCTTCGGCCTCGGGGTTTCCAAGTTTATAAAAGCCTGATCTAAGCTCTGGGGCTTTCAAAACGTAGCTTTTTTTTATGCAAACCCCCGACAGACCGCCTTTTTTATGAGACTCTTAAGACTTAAGAGCTTCAGCAGATCGGATTACCAGACACGGCTCTGCGTGCAATGGAGACCTGGTACCTGCTTGGTGGATCAGGGGACTAGGTAAGTAAGGTTGTAAGTTGTACATACCGTACCTTGATTTATGTAGCATGTATTCATAATTATTGCCACCTTTTTTTGCCCTAGCTACTAAGTCCTATGATCCTCGAAGTACAGACCCCGAACCCCAAATGGACGTTTCACCCAGTCGCCTGTACAACCTCGTTGCAGCCGCTTCCCGCCAGGGCCGCTTCCAGGAGCGCGAAGAAAGCGAGCCAATTCATGGCGAGATGGGGTTGAAAACTTGAAGCTCTTCTAAATCCTGGGATCAGTTGGGGTCCTTCTACTAGACGGAGCAGTCATTATAACTCATTCGACCCAGTTGAGGATTGAGGGTTGTTTAGAAGTGCCTTCCAAATATTTGTTTAGGACTCATAGTTCATCATTCCTTTCCGGATACCTCCGCAACATTCGACAGCTCTGCCCGAATTCCCAAAGCCAGGGAGAAGACACCGGCAGACTCGGCGCGAAGACCCAATAGAGACCTTTGTAGGACCCTGGCAGACCCAAACCCCAAACCCTCAGCTTGAAAGTCTGCCCGGCCCAAAAAGCAAGGGCCCGGGTTCTTCGTGGTGGGTCGAAGGCACGCGTGCATCAACGCCAAAGCGAGATGGGGTAAAGTCAACGTCTTGAGGATAGGGGTTTAGGGTTTGGTTGGGGTTAGGAAGGGCGGGGACTACCCGAAGCACACCCGTTTCTTGCAATGCCACGATTAAAATTGGATTAACTGAAAATGTCTGTCGTGGTCATCTCCTTCTGCCATCAAGCCCTCCTGCCGCATTGCAGCTGGCAGCAGACAAGAACCTGCTTCTTCCATCACTCCATCTCCCTATGGTTGCTTGTGGCTCTACATCTAATATAGGGGCCTGAACCATTAGAATAGGTTTTTGGGGCCCATTATACTATATAACTATAAGTAGGAACCCCCCAAAAATAGCGTTGGTAATTATAGTACATATCTTGACATGTCTGATCCAAACCCCCCCCACCACCGGAAATAAGGGACCCTAATACAGTACCCTAAATAGCAAGATCCTTATTATAAGGACCCCAAAATAAGGTTTTCGGAAACTCCCATACCCCAACAGCCACTGAACCTCCGCCTGGGGGGTGAAAAAGCTCTGCCCCCTGCTTCCCAAAGGAGTCCCGTGGCTTAGGGGGTCGGGCTGTCGAGTTTAAGGTTGAGGTGCGGGGTGTGTGGATGTAGGGTTTAGGGTTTAGGGTTTAGGGTTTAGGGCGTCTCGCCGCGCAGCGGCAGTATTTTCTTTGTAGGATGGCGCCCCTACACTCCCAGGGGTGTGAGGGGGCGGCATGTCCATGTCT
>BGNK01006394.1:11658-27414 GCA_003297005.1 Symbiodinium sp. clade A Y106
GTTATAACTGAGATCTGTTTACTTCAGTGAGTTATAACTTCAGTTACCCAGCTTATAACTCCAGTTGCCCAACTTATAACTCCATATATAAGTCCGCAACTCACACGGCCAACGAAGTGTTTCACATGAGAAATCTTCGGTCGACCACTGCCCCATGACATTGCCATTGAGCATGCACCAGCAACATCAGGACGGGACTCCTTGCCAATCCAAAGAAGGCTTCCACCGGCTCCACGGAGCATGGTCGTCTCCTGCTCCGTAAGTTCTTCATCGTCCCCAAGTCGACGACGCTCACGAGGAAGTCGAATCGGCTGGAGTTTCTCCTCGATGTAGCGCTGCATGTCAATGCGAATCTCGAAGTTGTCAAGTTGACGAACAGTTCTCCCAAGGTACTTGGCATAGCCCTTGAACACGACGCGCCACTTTCCGAACCTAAATCTCTCTTTCAACTTGAGCATCAGCGACTCATGTCGGGGTCCTTGGGCAAAGTCATCGACATCCAGTAGTACCAAACCCGCACAACCAACTTTGGCACCAGAGGCCCTTTCTTCGTCGTTGTAGTGGAGGATGAGCAGGCAAGGGTCATAGATCGATTCGCGGTAGCCCAGGGCCAACAGCACTTTGCGCACAGTGCGTCTCCAGGAAGCAGGAGCGTTCACCAAGCCATAGATGGCAGTCAAAATTTCGACTAGCATCCAAGGCTCTTTTCCCGGGATGCCGGTAGGAGGCATGCTTGCGTACAGTGGGCCTTGGCGGCGTACTTCAGCATCACTCTGGCCAAAAGCCCTCGTCACATCCATGATCACCAGCCGAAAACTGAGTGATGCAATCAGCTGAAAGACTAAGTGCACCCTAGGACCCGATGGAGTCGGGCTAAAACGCTCCATCTCAAGAGCATCAGGGTGACCAAGCAAAATCCACCTCGCCTTGGCTTTCCAATCTTCACCAAGTTCTTGAGCTTTCTTCGTCAGCACGAACCTCGACGGCATAATCCGGTGCTTCAGCTCTGACTTGATCCTCTTGACTTCTGCAGGGTCCGTGATAAAGCGGATCGAGTTCCCACTCTCGAGGACGTTGATTTCTTTGAGCTTTGCCTCATCGAACATGCGGCGTTCGGCGAGGCAGAGGGAGGGGAGATGTGGTCGAGCGATTTCTCGGCGCCTCACTTTCCTCAGCCTTTGGCGGCGTGAGGCCTTGTCTGTCGCTGGTGACATATACAGACACAAGCTCGTGAAGGCGCACCGTCACTCGCCCGACGAGGTAGCTCTGCCTAAGAGTATTTGGGACGGTCTGTTGCCTTTGATCTTTAAGGACCTCAAAAGCGAATGGTCGGAGGGCCTTTCCGCTGTTGGTGCGTCGGAGCTCGGATCGGGAATGACATGGGCTCCCCTTTCAAGTCAGGATGCTGGACGGCTCGGTGGAGTCGCTGAACGCTCGCGTTTCAGGGAGGCCATCTTGAACCCCCGTGCCAATGCATTCGGCTCTTTGTCATATCTCGGCGAGGTCGCGGATAGTCGAGGCTCGAGGATGACGAGGCGGAGGAGAGCATCCATGAGTTCCAGGATGATCCCAGTTTTTCGTCTGCGCATGCTCTTTGAGGACGTGGGCCGGATGTGGACTACAACTGGAATGCATCGCTGGAGGCGACCCCTCACTCTTCCTGTCGCCGAGGCTCGTGCCGCTTTGTATGCCGTCAAGGACTCACTTCGTGCCCGTGGTGCTTTGGCAAGAAGCATGTCATTCTGAGCGATTCTATGACCGCTAATTTGGCAGTGTCTCGGGGGCGTTCAAAGCATTTCCACCTTAGAGCTTGTCAACATATAGGGGCTCTGGCACTTTGCACTGGCTCGCAATTCTTTTTGAGATAGATTCCTTCTGAGTGGAACAGCGGAACCCCAGCGATAATCCATCGCGTGGATGCTGGCTTCCTTCTGTGCCGAGTCGTGAGCCCAAGGCCAAGGCGCGTGGCGATGTTGCATCATCTCATGATGGGCGAAAGGCTCAGCCGTGCGGATGGAAAGCTCGGATGCATCTCAAGTGAGCCCCGCTGTGACTGTGATTCAACCAGCGGAGACGATGGCACAGGCGGCTGTGCGCCTCGAGACCGAGAAATTGCCCAGAACGGAAAAGAAGAGGAGACGGAAGAATGTGCGAGAAAAGATCAGGCGAGCCAACGCGGAGCACACCGTCCTGCAGCAGGCTTCCGTGTCGACAGCATGTCGGACACGCTACAAGAAGCACTGGAGAGATACAAAGAGCATGGTTCTGACTGGCCGGGGCCGGCTCAGATCTCTCCCGGCAGTGGATGCAGCATTGGCCGTTCACCTGGAGGAGCTCTACCGCGACGGAGAAGATTTGTCAACAGCGCGGTATGCGATCGCTGCGACGTTGTTCTTCCGGCCGGAGCTACGGTCACGGTCCCCGGGGATGAGCAATCTGCCGAAGATGAAACAGAGTCTTGCAGGGTGCGCCAAATTGTGTGCCCCACGGAGTCGGCTGCCGATTCCCTATCCAGTGATGTGTATGTTGGCAGTGCGCGCCTTGAATCTGAAGGCTTATGCGATCGGTATTTGCATGCTGTTCACGTTTGCCCTTTATTTGAGGCCCAGCGAAAGACTTCGGCTCCGAAAGATGGACCTCGTGAAGCCCAGTCCAAGACAAGCAGGTTTCCAGCACTGGTCAGTGGTTCTTCACCCGGCGGAAATGGGAGTCAGCTCGAAAACACAAGAGTACGACGAATGCCTCCTTTTGGACCTGCCCTACCACCAGCCTCTTGGGGAGGCGGCGTTCAAGTTGCTCCACCTCCAGCGCTTGAAGGCATCGGACCTGATTTTCAGCATCAGCCTGGAGGATGTGTCTCAGTTTCTCGAACAGGCCAGGAAGGAGTTGGGTCTGACAGCGCTTGGGGAGCTTCACCCCTACCGGCTGCGGCATGGCGGGGCGCGTCACGACTTCGCTGGCATCTGTCAGCGATGCTTCTAAGCGGCGCCAAAAGGCTCCCCGGCATTCTTGTTGGCCTGCCTTGAAAGCTGGACTGCCTCATCTGCCGGTCGACTTGCAGAAACACTTGCAAAAAGAACGGGGTGGCCTGTGTTGAAGTGGGACATCTGCTACGGTGACGCCTATGCATGACCTCAGGCAGCAGCCGGCCCAACAGAAGATTTTGGGGTGGTTGCGCTGCGGCAAACTTCGATGCGGACATCTCGGAACTCGGAACCCCCTGTCACAAGGTTAGCAGAGCTCGGGACCACCAACCGGGGCCACTGCCCCTGAGAAGTGATGCTTGTCCTCTCGGGCTGCCAGGTCTCTCCAACAAGGATTTCGACAAGGTTCGGACCGGCAATGTTCTCATGCGATTCTCAGTGCGTGTAATGCAACTGTGATACCGATAAGAGTCTTTAAGAGTGTTCCTGAGTCTGTGTTTCTCATGTGTGGCAATGACCTCTCAAAACGGAAGGCGCCTTGAGCCCAGGTAAAAAGAGGCTTTGCTGTGCCTCCTGCGCGCTTGGGTCTACATGGCAGCGGAGCCCTGGTGACGGCCAGGGTTCGTGCACGTGAAGCCGGCGGACGCGCCATTTGGGCTTCATCTTGACGGCGGTGCTTCGCTTCGCCTGCTTCTACCCGAACCGGGACTTTGTGATCTCTGTTTCAAGGACCGTGACCTGGTGATCTGCTTCCTTTGGCTGCTTTTGGCAGGCCGGAGTTTTGGGACCAACTCAAGCATTGGGAGTTTTCGCTTTGCCAAGGAGAGCTGGTTGTGCAAGCTGGCGGTCAGGATTGGCTGTTTCAAGGCTGAGTTTCAGCTGAGTTTTGAGAATGCCGACGCCACCGTCGGATGAACCTGTGGCTGGCGCGCAGGCTGCCGCAGGCTAATTGGGAGCAGCTTCGCCGGTGTTGCCGCGGGCGAGCGCGAGATCAGTGTCTCCAAGGACAAGAGGAGATGCGGCTGCCAGCGCTGAGACTGGCAGGAAGTTCGTCGACTACCGGATGGAGTCCGCGCCGAGCTGGGATGGGGAGATGCCAGAAACAAAGTGCCGGGAATACTCCCGGAACCTTCGCCTGTGGTTGGTGGAGGCGATTGAGAGATTGCCGGGAAGCCTCATCGGCAAGAGGATCATTGACGGCATCCCCTTTGGGAGCAGACTTGCTGCTCTGCTGGCGCATCTCAGTGTCGAAGATATAACCTCCGACAAGGGCTACGAGAAGATCGTGGGCATCATAGAAGAAGCGCATGATTATTTGCGCGACGCCAAATTGGAACAGGCGTTCGACCAGGCAATCTTCAAGGGACGTCGCCGTGCGGATCTGAAACGTCAAGGCCTCGACTTGTTGAGCAGCTCTGCAGGAAGCCATTTGCTTGGACACCTGCTTTTGAGGCAAGGAAATTTCAGTGAGGACCAACATCAGCGGATCAAGGTCCTCTTCCCTAACGTGGAGAAGGCCACTCGGAAGCAGTTCGGAGAAACGGTGGATGATGTTTCAGGTGTGGCTCCTCGAGGTCGGGCCTTCTGGCAAGAGGATGAAGACGGCCCCCTGAAGATCGCGATCACTCGGCCTACTACGGAGACCAGGCGTACCACGGAGACCAGGCGTACTACGGAGACCAAGTGGGGGTACGATGATGAGCCCGATCCCTTTGAGGACCTTCTCGAGTTTGATGAGGGCAACGGTGATATCTATATGTGCTTAGATGAGCCGCTGCCAGCGATAGCGATGCTGGACGAGGACGAGGCGGCGTCGTATGCAGGGGAGCTGCTGTCTTTTGTCTATGGCACAGCTTCTGAGCGCTGGCAGAAAGGCAAAAGCAAAGGCAAAGGTAAGTTCAAGGGCAAGAGCAAGTTTGGAGGCAAGGAGCGCTCGACTTCTGGGAAGGGTTTCGGTGCGTACGGCACTTACGCCGACCACCGGAAGGCGCTACAAGATGCCAGGACCAGCCGCGGTTTTGGCAATGGAAAGGGGAATGGACATGCCAACCCTCGGCCCCGCACTTCACTTCAGGAGATCCAGAACCGCAGCCGGTGCCACAATTGTCGGCAACTGGGACACTGGTCAAAAGACTGCTCAGAAGCGGCGAGTGCCATCGCCCGTCTACGAACTTGTTCTTCATGGGTGCCCCGAGCTCCAGAACTGACGACGCCGGCGAGGAGTTCCTCAGTGCATCCTTCCCTGGCTCCACCAATGGTTTCACTGGATTTTCCATGGAACCAGATGTAGTTCCGGTGCCCGAGCTTTGTGTGGCCAGCCCTGCTACTCCGGACAATGAGCAGCACGTGACGTGGCAAGGGCCATTGACTCAGACCAGCTTTCGCCCGCAGAGGAATACATGCTCTCTTTCCTGTCTTACACCTATGCTAGCTGCGACTTCGAAGATGTGAGTACCGCCTTAGTGGACACAGCTGCACAACATGGGTTGATTGGCCGTGAGACTTTGGCCAGGCACGACCAAAATCTTCAACAACACTTTCAGCTTCGGGTGCAGTACTCAGACGAACAGGGTGGTACCGTTCGGGGAGTTTGTGGATCTGAGGAAGTTACTCAGGTGGCGTACATACCAATTGGACTCGGGGCTCGTGGTGGAATTCTCCGGGTGCAGGTGGTTCCTGGTGGGGTTCCTTGTTTGATTCCGGCATATTTCCTTCACCATTTGGGGCAGTGATCGACGTGTCGAGCTTGCTGATCGCGTACACTCACTTGTCTGTCGTGCAGAACATGAGCAGGAGACCTTCAGGTCATGTGGCAGTGAGTGTGTGTGAATTTGGTCAAGGATGGTATGTGCCCGCGACGTATGACTTTCTCAAGAGTGAGATCTGGAAGGTGAAAGGACCGTTCCTGAAGCCATCCCCCGAGCTCTTTGCTACTCTCGTTGATGGAAAGGGGCAGACCTTCGAGATGCCTCCTTCGGTGGCGACGGTGTGTGCTGCGCTTGTTTTATGTGCTGTGCACACACAAGCCCGCTCCAGCTTCGAGACAATCATGTTTCAGCCCCAGCTACGCTGAGTTCGACGTTTGGCACAGCAGCGGGAAGCCCTTCAAAGGAAGGCTCTGGCTCTTCAACAACGAGAACAAGCCCTGCTGGCCGAAGCTGGGGACCAAGTCAACTTCCGTCCTCAACGGCGACTTCTACCGCCCGAAGAGCATGGCGATCAGAAGAGGCCAATGGTGGAACACCGGGGACGAAGCAAATTCCTGTCTCCGATATTGCGCGCGAGCCCCACTTGCTTTCATCCCGAGACGAAGCACGGCTGCAACAGCGAAGTGGGCGTGGACGAAATGCACCCGGTGCCTGTCTGTGGAACAGGTGCCAAAGATGGAGCTTGGAAAGCTCAGCGAATGGAATGCCATTCTGGTGTTCCAGCCTCCCGACTACAAGACGCCAACGGAGAAGCAGCAAGACAAGGCTGCGGCCTAGGAGGCGAAGACGAAGAAGGTACCAAGCACGCCGATTTCGAGTACCGCGACGAGCTCTGCGATGCCACCTGTCCCGATCGAGAGGTTCCGGGCGAGCTTTCTGGAGATGCCGGGACCTGTGCAGATGTGTACCTCGTGCCACGGCATGATGCACTTGATGAAACTTCCGCCCAACAAATGACAAACTGGTTTGGGGCTGCTGGGCGGAGATCCCCGTTGCCACTACCATTGTAACAAACACTTCAATTTCCTGTATGCCCTGTTTAGGACTATGTTTCACAATGCTATCCGTAGGTTCAACGGAGGCTCAAGCGTGGACAGCAGCGTCCCGGTAAAAGTGAGTCCCGTGCCCGTGTTAAGGGAAAGGTTGATTTACGGCTTAAAACTTTCATGGTAGCGGAGCTGTGGGCAAAGGCCAGCAGCTAAAGAAGCAAGGATCCAGGGAAAGAAGTTAAGTGACAGCTAAGGCTGTAAGACGGCGAAGGCCGTAAGGCAGCGAAGGCTGCGCAAGTCGGTGAAGCAAGAAGTTAAGATTCGTCCATAGCATCTTGCTGAAGAGGAGAAGTTGGTCAGGCAAAAGGTTAAGATACGTCAAGAACATCTTGCTGAAGATAAGAAGTTGAAGAGATATGTATTTCTATATATATATATACAAGAAGNATAGCATCTTGCTGAAGAGGAGAAGTTGGTCAGGCAAAAGGTTAAGATACGTCAAGAACATCTTGCTGAAGATAAGAAGTTGAAGAGATATGTATTTCTATATATATATATACAAGAAGGAACCTTGAGCTACCAAAGTTACCTGCCAAGCCGAAGAAGAGATGACGCAGAACCAAGCAAGGATAGAAGCGCTACTCAATGGTGTCGGTCAAGCGACTGAAGCTATGACAAGGGTTGCGCAGCAAACGTCCGATCAGCAGCAACAGGTGATAGCAGCTATGCAAAGGATGGAGAACACTGCAGCGCAAGCGCAAGCAGCACCAGCACAAGCACAAGAGTTTGGACCAGCCAACAGAGCGGTTACTCCAGCTACTCCGTTTGATACTGGAGGAAAGATTCTGAAGGCACCTTTGGCATTTAGCCCAGCAGCGATTGAAGAAGAAGTGTCGCAATGGGGCGACTGGTCATTTCGGTTCAAGAATTTCTTAGCGTTTATGGATCATGAGTTCTTGTATGATTTGAAGAAGGCTGAAGCAGAGGATGATACAATCTCAAGTGCACAAGCTGAACCTTTCTTTGCTGGAAGAGAAGACAGAAGAGTGAGAGGAATGAAGCTGTACTCTGTTCTGATTCTAAGTAGTTATCTGAGAAACAGGCCATTGAAAGTGCTAAGAAGCGTTCAAGACATGAATGGTTTCGAACCTTGGAGAAGGCTATCAGCAGAGCTAGAACCATCTTCAACGTCAAGAAGCTTAGCAATGGCACAAGCACTGGGAGGTTTCCCAGCAATGACAAAAGTAGCATCACTGATGGATTATGTGTTGACATATGAGAAGTTGGTGAATGAGTACGAGAAGCTTACGAGTGTGCAGTACGATGACAACTTGAAGATTGGAGCACTTCTTCAGGGTATCCCCAGCAACCTGAAGCAGCACATCATGGTGGATATCACAGAAAGAACAACGNAGTACGAGAAGCTTACGAGTGTGCAGTACGATGACAACTTGAAGATTGGAGCACTTCTTCAGGGTATCCCCAGCAACCTGAAGCAGCACATCATGGTGGATATCACAGAAAGAACAACGTACCAAGATTTACGAGCGAAGTTGTTGAGGTACGAAAGAAGTAACCAGACATGGTCAGCTGAGAACATCTTAGAATCGTTAAGTGTTCAAGCAGCAAGCAGCAGCAACGCAAGCCACAAGGAGTATCAAGGTCCAATCCCAATGGAACTGGACAGGGTATACCGGGTATACACGAAAGGAAAAGGAAAAGATCATGGAAAAGGAAAAGGAAAAAGTGGTGGAAAAGGTAAAGGAGATCGGAAAGGAAAAGGACGAGGTAAAGGAAAAGATGGAAAAGGAAGAGGAAAAGGACGAGGAAAAGGAAGAGGAAAAGGCAAAGGAAAGAGTGTTAGGCAGGTTGGTTCAGGCTACGGCGAGGGCAAAGGTACAGGAAAAGTGTTACATGTTACAACTGTGGAAAGCCAGGTCACATCGGATCAGAATGTTGGTCGCCACAAAGCCAGAAAGGTGGAAAAGGCCAGAAAGGTGGAAAAGGAAAGGTGCGAAATGTGAGAGAAGACAGCGAAGAAGATTGGAACCAAGAGACACAGCAAGGATCGGCAGCAACAAGCCATCAAGACCAAGTACAAGCAAAATCAGCACCAAGAGCAAGAGGAAACGAGCAGGTGAGACGATTGGTGACAACGCCAATGCCGGTGATTGAAGAGCTTGAAGAAGGTGAAGACGACTTGTTTGTTGATCTTCTAGGACTTTTTGAAGATGTACACGAAGGATCAAGCTTAAGAATGGTCAATATCAGAGAAGTGCTGAAGTATGCTAACATCAGCGATGAAAGCGATGAGGAGGTCACAGACAAGGATGATTTGCAAAGATGGTACGCAGATCTCAAGTGTGATAAAGCTGCGATGAAGTTTCAAGAAGGAAGAAGAATTGTGAGATGGTGTGAAGTCCAACAAGATTGGATGGTGAAGCCGTTTGAGATTCCAAGTCCAGGTTTCACAGACTCAGAAGAAGAAGAAGACAAAGAGATAGATCTTCAGAAGGGTGCTGAGATTCAGCAAGATTGGTTGGAGAAGCCGGTTGAGATTCCAAGTCCAAGACGGTTAGACTACAGCAAAGGATACGGCAAAGTGAGAGCCACCAATGCTAGATATTCAGATCTGGTAGAGGTGGTATTGGACAGCGGTGCAGATTGTCATGTGTTGCCAATGTCGTATTATGATGAGAGCTTAGGAACACCAGCGTTCCCAGCGCTGAGAATGGTTATCAGCGATGCACAAGGCAATGCAATCAGAACGACAGAATGCCGAGCAAACATCACGTTCGAGTTTCAGAAGGATGATGGCAAAGTGGTGAAGGTAAGAGATTCAGCGGTGTTTGGTGATGTAACACAGCCGTTGTTTGCCGTTGGAAAGCTATGGAAGACCGGTTGGGGAATGGAACCCCAAGACTCCTACACAGCAAGCAGTCAAGATTCCGGTGAGGTTTGTGAAGAACTCAACGGTAACGGACTTGAGGATATACCGAGCACAAGTTCAGAATGAAGGAGAGAAGATGAAGGTGAGGAAGCTTACACTGATGAAGCAGATCGAGAAGGATATCGAAGACAACAAGTACACTGAAGGTTGGTTTTTCCTGAGTGATGGAAAGCCAGCAAAGATTGATTGGGACAACGGTACAACCTACAGCCCAGAAGAGGACAAAGTGCAAGCATTCAAGTACGGGACGACATTGTACACCAGGTACCAAGGAGAGCAGATTGTGTGGAACGAACTTGAATTCTGGGAATGTGGAGAAGAATGGACAAACAGAAGAAGAGAAGTCCAGGTGGTTGACAACGTTGAACAGTCTGTTGTTATCACGATCATGGAAAGGAAGCAGGTTGAATTCCAAGAGTTTGGAGATTATCAAAGTCCATTTCAGTCAAGAGAGGAACAGAAGGATGTTGAGATGGAGACAAGAGAACCAGCGAAAGGATCTGAGAAATCAGACGAAGAGCCATTCCCTGAGTTGGTCAAGGAAAAGGAGAAGCAAGGTGAACAAGAGAAGAGCAGTGAACCAGAGAAGTCATCAGAGGAAATGGAAACAGAGAGAAGAAAAGTTGCAGAAAGGTTGCCAAGCATCGGAGAAGACCTTGGTGAAACGATGGTGATCGCAGGAGTTGAGCTAGACTCTGAGAGTACACTCAAGAAGCTTAGAACAGCTTGCGAGTTTCTCAAGATAGGAAAGACAGGAAGCACAGCTCAAGTATGGAGGCGATTAAAAGAAGCAGTTGCATCGAACTGGTCGAGATTTCCAAAGGACTGGAACTCGAGTTTGAGAGAAAGCCGAAAGGAGAGAAGCAGCCAGAAGAACCAAGTGAAGAGGAGAGAAAGAGACACGAATTGACACACCTACCAAAGGCTGATTGGTGTGAAAGTTGTACGGCAACAAGAAGTAGAGAAGACAACTTTGAGGTGTCAGAGAAGAAGCATGATGCATCACTGGCCAGCATGGATTTTAAATTCACAGGAACCAGAGATGAAGAAGATGCAAAAGACGGGAAAGATGCCTTAGCAATCAGTTTGGTTATGGTTGATCAAGAGACAAAGTTTGTACATGTGATCCCCGTTCCAAGCAAGGAAGTAACATCATACCTGGTAAAGGAAGTATGCGAGTGTTGATGTTGTTGAATCCAAAGGTTATCTTGCGAACAGATACTGAGCCAGCGATGATACCATTGAGAAGGAAGATTCAAGGGATCAGAAAGCTACAAAAGCTAGAGACCGAAGTCCAAAACGTGGCACCAGATGAGCATGAAGGATTGCAAGTTGAGAGATGGGTTCAAACGGTTAGGAACTTATCAAAGACGCTTGTTTACCAAGCTGAAACAAAGGCAAAAGTGAAGATCGCTTCGGAAAGCACACTGTACCCGTGGGCAGCAAGGCATTCAGCATTCCTGTTGAACACGTTTGTTGTTCAGAAAGGAAAGACACCTTTTGAAGTGCTATTCGACAGAGAGTACCAAGGAACGCTAGCGCCATGGGGAAGTGTTGTACTTGCAAAGCAGTTACCAAAAGTCAAGGAGAAAGGAGAACCATGGAGAAAAGGGATTTTCGTTGGAAAGGACATGGTCAGCAACATGAATTTGGTGAGCACAAGAAAAGGAATTATGAAGGCAAGGAGCATGCGACAATGCACTCCAGCATTCAACCTGAAGCGTGTGGCAGACCGTGGAACCACACCCAAGAGCAGCTCATTGGTCGAGCAAAGCCACCAAAGAGGTTGCCACCGATGAGTGGTATTGAAGCGTTAGCGGCCGAAGGACCAAAGGCGTTACCAAGACCGCCACCCAGATGGTGAAGGAAGTGGATACAGCCCAAGTGATCCAGGCCAGGGGCCAGGACAAGGACCAGGTCCAGATGAGGCTGGATCAGATCCAACAAGTGATGAAGAAGATGGAGATGAAGACCAAGGTGAAGGTAGAATGGGATCAAGCTCAAGTTCCGCGCTAAGCAGCCGTGGAGGAGGAAATGTTCGAAAAAGAAGTGAAGCAAGTTTGACATCAGAAGAGCTGATTCCTGGTGATGAGCCGCCAAGTCCATCAAAGAGAAGCCTCGAGGGAGGACAAGCCGAAGAACCAGAGCCGGTGAGGCCAAGGGTAGACGAAGGAACCGGTGAAGTTCAGGAGAGACCTGAGAAGGTTCAGAAAGGAGAGCCGTCTGCAAGCGTGAGAAGGATTGTTTCGGCAAGAAGTGTTAAGAAGATCGAGCCGTTCTTGAGAAGAGAGATGCCAAGGTATCATGACGATGAAGAGGTTGAGATCGAAGAATTTGAAGACATGGAGACAGACGTTGGTGTTGATGAAGAAGAGTGGTGTGAATCTGACGGTGAAGAAGAGATACCAGAAGGGATGCCAACATGGTCGAATGATTTCGAAGGTGGACCTCCAAAGTTGGAAGACCAAGAATTGGAAAAGGTTGATGGAGTGTCAAGGAATCATGAGATTGAACGGTTAACAAAGATGAATGTGTTAAAACCGTTGCCACCAGACACAGACGTGACGAAGTACAAGTTCTTGTCAACAAAAGTCGTTTACGACTGGAGGCACAGAGAAAAAATGGCGAAGAAGAGGACGATTGGTAGCTAGAGAGTTCAAATGGCTATCAGATTGTGATATTGCAAGTTTGTTTTCGCCGACAGGAGTTGCAAGCACTGTGAAGCTACTGTCAGCTTTGTTTGTGTCGTCAGAACGTTATTCCCTCGGGAGTATCGACGTCGGTGACGCTTATCTAATGGTTGAACAGGATGAGCCGACAATTGTTGACGTTGACGCCCAGCTGTATGAACTTGGGTACACGTTGCCCAGTCAGCGGCGCGGAAGTGCAGCATGGTATAACAAGTTAGCCGGATACCTATCCGAGTACGGATTGAAAGCAGATGAAGGCTTGCCAGCACTGTTCTACAGAAGACCAAATGGTGAAAGAAGAGGAATCATTGTCTTGACACATGTTGACGACATGGAACTGTACGCAACCAAACAAGAATTCAAAGAGTTGGTGGAGTTCTTGAAGAGCATAGGATTGAAGATCAAGGTCGAAGGACCGATGGATGAGTATGAAGGAACGATGAGTTTTCTCAAGAGAAATTTCAAGACCACAGGTGATGGAGATGTGGAAATCAACATGAACAACAAGTATGTTGAAGGATTGGTGGAAGTCTTGCAGCTTGAAGGAGCTTATCCGAAGAAGTTGCCATGCCCAGCAAACAACGGACGGGCATTTCAAGCAAAGAAGAATGGAATGGACCCGCTGAGTGCGGAAGACCATCACATCTTCAGGAAAGGAGTTGGAATCCTGTTGTATTTGGCGCCTGAAAGACCTGACATCATGTATGTGTTGAAGAAGCTAAGTACGAAGCTAGCAAGCCCAGTTGAAAGTGACATGGAACTGTTGAGACATGTTGGAAAGTACTTGAAGGGTACACCAGACCTCACGTTGGTACACGAGAAGAGTTAACCAGGAAGAAGTTTTCAAGAAGATAGAAACACAGGACAAAGCGAAGAAAGAGTCGAGAGAGACTGCTACAAAGTGCCAGCGCTGATAGAGGCTAAAAGTGATAGCGATCGGGCTGCAGATCGCGAATCACGCCAGAGCGTGAGTTGCGGGGTGATAATGGTCAACGGGAACTGAGTAGATTTCCAGTCGAAGCGCCAAAAGTCAATTGCATTGAGCTCATGCGAAGCAGAGACAATCGCTGCAACAAGCATCCTGAGTGAAGGTGTGTTCATCAAGAATCTGTTGAAGCGAATCTTAGGAATCGAGCCAACATTGGTGTTATATTCAGATTCGTCAAGTTCACGCCAGCTTATCGGTCGGAAAGGTTTGTAGACCTACTTTGGATACAGCGGATACCAAGGCTAATCATCAAGGCCATATCTGGCAAGGACAATCCGTCCGATCTCGGGACAAAATCATTGTCTCGTGACAAAATCAAGAAGTATATGGTTATCTTAGGATACACCGGTGAGTTCTTGGATGAAGGAAGTCAAGACAAGCATGAAGCAGAAGTGAGAAGGGTGAACGCGAAAGGACGAATGAAGGTGTGTTAACGTCACTAGCTGAAGGAAGAAGTGAAGTTGAAGCGATGACGAGAAGCGCAGGTGAAGATCATGGAGAAGGATTGCCGATTGCAATGGTTATGATCATGGTTGTATGCACGTTGATGTGTACACTGTCCGCAGCCACTTTCCTGGTCAAGAAGTGTAGCAGAAGGAAGGAAAGTGAAAAGAAGAAGAAAAGAAGGATGTCTGGTGAAGCACCAGAAGAAGGCTTGAAGACCGGTGAAGAGGTACCAAAGTCAAGTGAAGCAGAAGAAGCAAAGCAAAGTGAAGCAGCTGAAGAGGTACCGAAGACAAGTGAAGAAGCAGAAGCGCCAGGACCCCAGTTGAATCCAGAAGATCCGTGGTACAAGGCTATCAAGGGTTACATTGAAGCAGAAGGAAACAGCATCGCAGGGGTTACTTACTTGGAAAAAGTGTTGAAGGCTGGAAAGAACAGGAAGGTCGAGTTAGAAGTGGTAGAGAAGACCTTAGCTGAGATCAACGAGAAATTCAAGCTAAGATATCCAAGGCAAGAAGCACCTGCCACCGGACCCGGAGAAGATGAAGCAGCATCCGATCCATCAAGTGGTGAGTTAGATCGCCAAGCCGATGAAAGAAAGAAAGCAACGAAAGAAAAGCGAAGAGATGCTGAGAGCGAAAGCAGCAGCAAGAGCAATTCAAGTGACAGCAGCAGCGATGAGAAAGAAGTGAAAGGAGAAAAAGAGGTCGTTGACCCGCAGAAGGAAGTGATGGAGAAGAAGGTCGATGATTTGCTGTCGAAGCAGAACGAGGCCAAAGCTCGAAGACTCAAGCTGAAGGAGAAAGCCGTCGAGCTGAAGGAGCAATTTAAGCTGAAAGGAAGAAGAGGTGAAGAATGCACCAGAAGAAGAGATGAGTCAAGAAAAGGTTCAAGAAGCAGAAGAAGTGTTTGAAGTTGAAGATGAAGAAGGTGCAGCCCCAGAGGGCGAGAAGGAAGCAGCCCCAGAGGGAGAGAAGGAAGTAGTCCCAGAGGGCGAGAAGGAAAAAGGAGAAGTGGTTGATGATTGAGGACTGATAGGCATTTTTGCCGATGTTCTGAAGAAGAGGAGGCTGGACGAAAATGTGTTCAGCAACCTAGACGAGAAAGCCCTAGTGGACAAGGCGAAAGAGATAATGCAAGTTGGTGAGAATTACGTCATAAACCTTCCGAAGCACGTCGGATGTGTTTTTGTGAAGTATGCTGAAGACGCAACCAGCTACGCAGAAGAAAAGAAGCGTGTTCTTTGGGCCATCCAAGCGCTTACGTTAGCCGCACATGTGCATCAAGTAGGAGCTAGCATACCAGAGAGCTCTGAAATCATTTCGGCTCAGCAGGGAGTTTTAGCCAAAGGAAGCTTACTGAAGGAAAGATGGCAAGCGCCGTCGAAATGGTAAGCGGCGTTGGGATAATTGTGATGATATGCGGATTGGTATACCTCCGTCAGCAAGTGATGAAGGTGATTCGCACATGCATTGAGAAGTGCAAGCGCAAGCAAGTGGAGGTTGAGATGGTGTACGTTCACCATGGAAGAAGTGCGTTTCACAGGAAGCGGTGCATGTGGTATTGCCTGCCACCAAAGACAATGGAGATGACAAAGGAAGAAGCATGGAACCAAGGGTTCCGAAGCTCTTGGCAGTGCCATCCGGAAGACCGCCCGCAGGGAAGATCACAAGAAGCAGCGACGCCAAGTGCAGAAGGAATTTGCGGTTATATATCCATGTGTATGGTGCGGTGAAGGAATATGCGGCAGGCAAAAGGAAGGACACACGAATTGTGCATGCACAGAGTGCATAAGGGATCATGCTGAAGCCGCATGGCGCTCATGGTATGATTCAGATCAAGAACAAGATGAGCGTCCAGAGGTAAGCGATGGAGAGACATGGCAATCGATGACCTTATCTCAGAGAAGGATTTCACTTGGAAGGACAGAGCAAGAAGCTTTTGATCGACGAGCTCGTTTGTAGGGTT
Organism: Symbiodinium sp. clade A Y106; assembly: GCA_003297005.1. NCBI lineage: Eukaryota > Dinophyceae > Suessiales > Symbiodiniaceae > Symbiodinium > Symbiodinium sp. clade A. The sequence continues at coordinate 27,320 of BGNK01006394.1, forward strand.
GGATCCTTGGGGGTTGGATCCTGGGGCTTGGAAAAAACCAAAGTTATCAAAATCAGAAGTCAACCTGAAGAAAGTTGAAAAAATACATGAAAAGT
>BGNK01006395.1:0-27400 GCA_003297005.1 Symbiodinium sp. clade A Y106
CTGAGCCCAGCCGCCTCCCTGCCCGTGCGTGAAGCGTGACTTGCCGCGTAGGCTGCAGTGGGCACTGGGACCTGGACCCTCTTTAACTTGCAGTGGCAAAAAGGTGCGAAAAAAAAAAAGATCCATCACGCCGTCCATTTTTTGATGCTTGGGACGCCAGTCGAGCGACAGGCCAATCATGCAGCCCAATGACATGCACTCTGACCAATCGGTGGATTTCCCACACAAGCTCGGCTACCACGGCACCTGCATGCGTCATTTCCCAGACATCATCCGCAGCGGACTGGTGCCTGGCGGTGCCACGCTCCACCATAGTGGTAGCTGAGTGTTTGACATGATGAGCAAGGAACCGGAGAGGATCCGGGCTGACAATGCTGGTCTTCGCGAGAAGGCTGATGTTGAGTTTGTGATTGACCTGCAGCTAGCTGTGCGCGACGGTCTCAGTTCGAGACTCGCTCCGGGGCACTGGAGACCCTAGACTGGGTGAGCAATCGGTATTTTGTGTATGTGTACCAACGAGCCACCTCTGAGCCCCTGTGGGTCAACACAGTCTACCAAGCTTTCCGCCGACGGGTTGACTCCGCGCTAGCGCGCTGGAATAAGGGACAGGGGATGCTGTACACATTTGATCCCGATGAGAACACCTATGACCAGCACAGGTGTTTTCTGGACCTACTTGATCGGCTGAGAATTCCAACATCGCCGAATGGGCGCCCATCGCAAAGGACTGCAAGACTCCTTATCGCATTGCAGGACATGGAGTCAAAGAGGTCGGTGACGAGGTCATCGAGCGGCGAGACACCAAAGACAAGCTCGTCGATGGCTTCGACGGAACATTCGGCATTTGTTTGTGCTGCTGGCCCTCTCGGGAGGGAAAGAAGGTTCCTTCCCGCGCCAGGCAAGAGCCTCGGCATTGGATCAAGCAAGAGATCGTGGTGTTTCCCGGTTATCATTGCAGCCAATGCAACCAGAAGTACATCGAAGGCATGATCGAATGTCCCAGGTGCCAACGGAGATTGGTTGCTCAGACAAACTTGTCTATCATCGCCGGGCTTGACCGCCTCCGCCGCAACGACCTTCATCTGGACTCGTCCGCCAACGAGTCAAGAATCAGGGCGAGGAGGAGACGCAACGAGTCCAAAGCGCAGCTTCGAGCATCTGGGCAAAGGTGCTTAACCAGCAGAAGAGGGCTAATAAGTTGCATCAGACGACTTCTCAGGGACAGTTCAGTGTTGACCCTTTCACTGCCCACAACTGTGCGAAAGCGGGCCTCAGTTTTCAACTGTTGAGCTCTTCAACGCTTCGCTAACGTGAGGCTGCCCAATCCGAAAAGGCAAGGGCAAGGGCACAGGCACATCCATGTGGTATGATGTGACCGGCAAGATCGCTCTCCTGTGGGTGACCGGTCTGAATGAGATCGAACTCCTGACGGAGTGTCTGATCTGCTTGCATGATCGTTTCTACACGATGGACGAGACCTCGGTGCTGATCAAGGCTGTGAAGAGCAACCTGCATGAATTCACCACAATTCGCCGCCGCCTCGACTTTGTCGTGTACGGGGCTACGCCGCTTGGCGAGGCGCTGTGTTGCGATGTCACTCTCGTGGCGCCTCTGACTCGCGAGGGGAGGCCCCAGCCCTCTGCTGCCTCTCGCGACGGCGCCGCCATCACTGTCGCTGAAAGGCGTAAGCGTGCAGCTTACCCTGAGCTGCTGCGACCAGGATCACAACGCCTATGCGTCCTCGCATGCGAAGTTGGCGGGCGATGGAGTTCTGAGTCGCTTCGCCTGGTCACTCAACTCGTGCGCCTCCGAGCCCAGCGCGCTCCTGCCGCCCTGTGCCCCGCGGCCAGGCAGGGTTGGCTGCGCCGCTGGTGGGGTTTCTTGAGCGTGGCTTTGCAAAGCACACTTGCTGCCACGCTGCTCGGAGCGCCTTTGACGCGCACAAGGGAGTGGTGCGAGACACACCGACGTCGTCTCAACGACCCTCCTATACTTTCGGTGTATTCTTCGAGACGCGCAATCTCAGCGACACCGAGAGGTCCGCATGCGTGAGACCGTGGTTGACTTTTCCGATCAGCTACGTAATTTACCCTGGCCCTTGACGCTGCTGTATTGATCCAGCACTTGCTCGCCGCTCTGAGTGGGATCGCGTGTACCAGTACCAGTGGGCAGTGTTTACCGCAATGACCGAAAGGTACATTCAGCTTACTTCGCTTATTTACATGTTGCCTTCGCGCGGGAACCTCCACGGCTTGATGGACTGGTCGCATGTGCACTGGTACCTGGAAGGATGGGAGCACGAGACCTACAACTACCGGACAGGTCGTCGAGATCGCATCTACTGACGGCTCCCTTTTAATGGCCGATTGGGCCGGAGCGTGATTCACCTCCCTAACGGGATGGTACTCTGAGAAATTAGATACCGTCTGGTTAGAAGTGAAGTGAGATTTAAAGCTTCGGCACGGCCCTAAAACGGGTTGGTTGCAGAACTGGACCCGCGTGCCACGGTGCTGTCCACCGATGCAATCGGGGCGTTCGATCATGTGTCGCGCCACGCGATGCTTGCTGGCCTCAGGCAAAGAACCAGCTTGCAGCGCTGCTGCCTTACGTGCGCCAATTCTACGCTTCCGACAGCACGTACGTGTGGCAGGACGCCAGCGGGCAGTGCCACGAGGTGCGGCAATCTGAGGCCGCCCTCTACGCCATCGCTCAACACCCTGCTCTCGCAGCCGTTCACGCGCAGCCGCGTCAGGGCGAAGCGGTCTTTGCCTACTTCGACGACATTTATGTCGTCGCAGTGCCCGAGCGCATCCGGGAACTGCAGGACGCCTGCCAACGGGCACTTCGCGAGCACGCGTGCATTGAACTCAACCGTGGCAAAACCCGCGTATGGAACGCAGCGGGGGAGGAGCCCGCTCACATCTCCGACCTGCGCGGCCACGGCGAGGACACCGTCTCTGCCACGCGACCGCCAAGGCCTTCTCGTTCTCGGCACGCCGCTGGGTACCGACGAGTACGTACACGGGATCCTTGCCACGAAGCGGGCAGAGCACGAACGCCTCCTTACCCGCATCCCCGAGGTCCCAGAGCTATACTTCTGCACTACTGCGCCGCGCCCCGGGCCAACTACCCCCGCCCTCGCAACCAGTTCGCTGCGGATTGCGACGCGCTATTGCGACCTGCTTGGGCTCCCTCGTGCACAGCGGCTCCCAACTGCTGCAGTACGAACCTCGCAACTGGCCCTTGGCTTTGGCGGACTTGGGCTGCGCTCGGCAACCGCCGATCGCAAGGCCGCGTACTGGGCCTCGATTCACTGCCAGCAATCCGTGCTCGCTCTCCGCAAATCGCCGACAATCTCCTGCATGCGTCGCAGCGGCAGCGCTGTCCCAGGCTGGGCCGCATGCCGCCTGCTGCTTTACAGTCCGCCCTGCGCACGAAGATACTCCTCCTGAGCCCGGTCTGCCCCCCCACCACTGCAAAGTGCCTGCATCTCTGCCTATGTGCTGCGGTGGTCCGCCCTGCTCGCATGTGCCGCTGCGCGTGCCTTCGCAAGCAGCCTCCTACGGAGATCCTCCCCTCCTCAGCGACCTTCTCGCTGAGCCATCGGCCCCACCTCCTCTCGCCAGCCGCTTGCCCTGACATGCCTCGCTGCATTTCCGTAGACTGGCCCTAGATTTGGGCGCCGAAGGGACCGCGTGAACAGCAAAAAGGTGTGTGGGGGAAAACAAAACTCCTCCTCCGCCGTCTGTCTGCTTGGTGCCAGAGACTGGGTCAGAGCGTGGTGCCAGAGTTCGGGGCCAGAGTCTGGAGTCTGGGTCAGAGTTTGGGGCCGGAGTTTGGGGCCAGAGTTGGGTCAAAGCTTTGTGCCAAAATCTCGGCACCCAAAGCCAAAGCCTGAAATGCGTTTGGGTGAGAGTCTGGAGTCGGGTTGTGGGTCTGGGTTTGGATCAGGGCTTGTCAGAGTTTGGGGCCAGAATCTGGATTCTGGGTCAGGGTTTGGGGCCAGAGTTTGGAGTTTGGGGTCCGAGTCCGAGTCTCGGCACCCAAAGCCAAACCGTGAAATTAGCGTCTGGAGTCGGGTTTTGGGTCTGGGTTTGGACCAGGGTTTAACAAAGATTGGGTCAGAGTTTGGGGCCAGAGTCTGGAGTTTGGGGTCCGAGTCCGAGTCTCGGCACCCAGAGCCAAACCTTGAAACGGGTTTGGGTCAAAGTCTGGAGTCGGGTTTTGGGTCCACGGTTTGGGTCAGAGCTCAAGGCAGGGTCAGAGTCTGGAGTCTGGGTCAGAGTTTGGGTGCAGGGTTTGACTCAGAGTGTGGGGTATTGAAATTTAACTCCAGCCCACCGCGCCACACGCAGCCAACTAATCGTAAACTGTAGACCGTAAACCTTAAACCCTGAACCCTGAACCCTGACAACCCTGAACCCTAAACTCTAAAACCATGAAAAACTCTAAACCCGAAGCCCACGAACCCTAAACCATAAAACTCTTAAACCCTAAACCCGAAGCCCATGAACCCTAAACCCTAAACCGTAAAACCTTAAACCCTAAAGCCGAAGCCCATGAACCCTAAACCCTAAACAGTAAAACCCCAAACCTTAAACCCTAAACCCGAAGCCCAGGAACCCTAAACCCCAAACCCTGAAGACCCAAGTGAGCTTGAAAAAGAAGATTTAAGTAAGCCAAAAGCTTGTTCCAGGTGCAAGTCCAAGTGAACCCTAAATTGAAGGGGCTCTATGCTGTGAGGCAGGGGTCGCAGGGGTCGCAGGAGTATAGCTCGAGTCTTGTGTTCAAGTCGTTTCCACGATTTCGAAAGGCTCACAAACCATTCAATGCACACATTGCATCACATTGCTGGCCCCCTGCTTCGAACACCCTAGCATACCCCCGCCATCAATTTGACTTCAGTTTCACCGTGTCAGCTGCCAGGCCAAGCAGTTCGGGGATTGACAGTAAGAGGGGGCTGAGGGGTCTTCCGGTCTGTATACACCCTGAACTGAGACTTGGCTCTTTTAGCCATGGGCTATGAAAGATCGGTTCGCCTCCTTGGGTTCGGTGCAGTAGTGCTCGGGTTGCCCGTGAGTCGCCGATTCGGCTATCCTGGAAACCAACGGTGCTGGGGTAATGGCTATGACTTCTTCTACTGCTGTGAGCTGAGTCCGGCCACTCGCGAGAGCTGTTGGAAGGGCGCCTGGACCTTCAACGCGTGCTGTTTCTCAGAGATCACATGGGTGGTCGGATTTCCTGGTAATGTTTCCTGCTGGGACCCGGATCCCATCAGGCAGCTGAACTTTCATCGCTGTTGCGACCGCTCATTGGGGTCGCCACCGACGGGCCACTGTTGGCACGGGGGGCGAAGTTTCGAAACTTGCTGTTACCGTGATCCTTACGTTCAAGAGCATATCCGGCTACCCATTGATCGTGCAGTACAACATCCCGGCAAGCCAGATTGCTGGACCAAAGAGTTCGATTTTGACATATGTTGCAATGAGCGGCTACGAGCCCAAGACTCTATGCATTTCTGCTGGGATGATGTGCACACGTTCGAGAGCTGCTGCTTTCGCCTCCTGTCTGACAGCGATCCGCAGCGAGGCAGCTTCATTGCCGGGTTGGCGCATGGCGCATCGAGCAATGCTAAAGGCATAGGGGAGTTTCTGGAAGTGGCGCATTCCATCCTTCCGGATGGTCGGCCAGCGTCCGACATAGTGGCTGGCGCATTCGTTGCATCAAAAGGATGGACATATCACGTCCCGTTGGGTATTTACCTCGCCCCTTTGCGGGACTTGCCCGTGAAAGTACTGGAAATTGGGCTGGGCTGCGGTACCGGGCAGTCAGCATCAGGAGGACCCGGTGACGATTTCTGGGCAGACTACACCAAAGCTGCGGAAGGTGGTGGATTCCCACCAGGCGGCAGCATGCAGATATGGCAGAAGTGGTTTCGCCATCCTGATGTGCAGTTGTGGTCAGCAGAGCTTGAGCCCAAATGTGTCGCGAATGCAATGAGCGCCGGCTTGAAATTCAACTTGTTGATGGGAGACCAATCGGACCCGGAAACGCTCCGACACTGGATTCAAACGGCTGGTGGACACTTCGATGTGGTGATCGACGACGCTGCGCACTCGAATGCAGCCACACGAACAACCTTCCAAGCCCTGTGGCCGCATGTCCAGCCTGGAGGGATCTACGTCATAGAAGATCTCGTCTGGAGCCGCAACCCTCGAGTGCAAGGTGCCCAAAACAAGGGAGTAAAGCCTTTTGTCGACACCATCAAGGAATGGATTGATCAGCTGCTCATCGACCCAGCCCAGACCTTTAGCGGAACTTCTGATGCGAAATTTGAAGAATCACGACTCGGATCCTCACAAGCTGAGGTGATTGAAAAGCGTTTCCCTGAGCTTCTCAGCAAAGACAACGTCTACCGTGTGCAGGACCCTCTACCATTAGGAGTCCAGTTTATCAATTGCTTCACGGCTATCTGCGTGATTGGGAAGAAGGTGCTCCAGACAAAGTTTTCTAACCCCTTCCTGCAGTAGCAGTCCTGAACCCTGGGGCTCCAAACAGCACGGAGCAGTCTAAATGAAAAGACCCTGCAGCAGGCATGTTTTGCAAAGTGGAGCCCCAGGATTAGCATGCACTCTTTGGAGGGACAGCATGCGATGGGCGCCGAGAAATGGTACATGGCTCGGCTTGCGGAGTAGAAATTCTTCACCCCTGGGCCGCAAAGCTTCCCCAGCAAGCCCAGCACCCGTTTCGCCTAATTCGATTCATATGCGAGCTCGCAATCAGTCGAACACCCCCTTGCAGGTTTTACTGCTGCTGATTGTTGTGGCAACATGGGGAATAATGTGTCATGCCAGGTTGATCAAGCAACCAAGCAATCAAGCAATCTCATCGCAGGCTTGGTTAGGTTTCATTTCGTCGATTGCCTCGAGATGAACAACTTCTCCAACATGACAGCAAACTCATCGACTTGGTGGCTCGGAATGCATGGGAACTTTGGTTGCGTGTGTTTTAGCTGAGCGATCATGAGCATCAGCCTTAGTTTCACAAGCAGGACTGCGCAAGTGAGCATCACGGGCCACGGATGCCGATGCTCAAAGTCAAGTCACGGGTGGACCAAACGAGCATCACGAGCATCAGCAGGCAGCCTTCACTACCAACAAGGGCCGACCATGCGTGCATCATGCCCTCACCACTTTTCGTTGTGAGAACAGCGGGAGCATCAGACTGCCGCCTGGGCAGGGGCCTGAAGCAGCATGCTGCGCCAGCTGCCCCTGGCCAGAAAATCGGTCCCTTGCTGGTGCTCATAATTCCCATATCGTCAGCAAGACCCGATTGCTGCAAATCTGCCTGCCTCAAGGCCGCAAAACAACCAAGTACCGACTGGTACGGTTCATGATTCGCACTTGATGCTCATGATGCGTCCTTGCTCTGCCATCGTCTGGAAAAGCGATTCCGCGCTGATGCTCGTGATGCTCCCTTGGCCTGAATGCTGAGTGATGCTCACAATCGCGCATCATCACGCCCTTAAACAGCTACAACCGATTGATAATGCTCGCTCTTTCCTGCCCCTGTTTTTCTTCCCGCGTTGCTGATCAAGCTCAGGGGGTGGGGCGGAGGGGCTCGGCTGAGCTTCAAGCTTGTCCCACAGTCAGCCCTCAGTCTTGCAAGTCAGATGTCAGAGGTCAGAGGCCGCTTCAAAGGCAGATGCGTAGATGCATCGATAAGTGTGCCCACTCTCCATCAGCACGGTCATCGTGTCGAAGCAGCCTGTGGCTCAAGCGATGGCGAATTGGATGCGATGCTTTTGTGTCGCGCCATTCGCACTCTCGTTCCTTTGGGCACATTTCGCTGATGCAACTGCTCCAGTGACCACATGCTTGCCGCATGCAATACCAGAGTCGGACAGAAAGAATGTGGTCGTCGATGGCGAATCAATGCCTCTTGGCATTTGGACTTCTTCTTTCGATTCCGCCACAATCGTGAGCAAGATCTACGAAATCCTTGCCCAAGACTCTTCGGATTCCATAGCGGATACACAAGTATTGGTGTTACCTGTGCTATGCTACTCTTATCATGAACTGCGAAAGCCTCCGATCTTGCGCCGATGAGGAGCGTCTGGGCTACAACACCATCATGGACTTCGGGAGCACAAGCAGAATGCAGGCAGGCCCTTTGCTTGCAGCAGACACGTTATGACACTTTTGCAACATGACTCCGTAAACTAGGTTTTCAAGCTGGCCGGGTGTGATCGCGATCCGGTGCATATGACGAATGCAAGAAACTGCGGTCCGCCCCGTCGTAGCTTGGCCTTGAGGATAGCAGCATAGCAATCCTGATGGTCGAGGTTTTGGAAAGTGTCTTTGTTTGGGTCGGTTTGCCATCGCGCACCCGTCCTGCTTGAGCGTCGTTATGCCCCTTCAGGTTGCAAAGAGTGAGCCCCGAAACGCTTCACAATTGCAACCCTCGGCCTTAAGTGTCAACTTGATCGTGCTTGTGGACGTGTGAGTACCTGAGGCTACCATGTCTCCATGGAGTTCTGGCACGCGGCATCGCCTGGGCCTTGGATCAGACATCCGGGTGCTTCAGTTTCGGAGTAGTTTTGTCATGATGGTGTGGGCTATTTGTGAGACTTGCCGAAGGCTTTTCACGTCGAGCTGCTCGCTGTTGTGCGCACAGCCCCCGCCAACCATCCCCCCTTCGCAATCAGCCCCTTGAATGAAGCCGGGAGATGACAAAAATGCATACTCGTTCACTGTGAATCTATTTTTATGGTTTGCGCAGAACCCCATACACCGCGTGCTTTGGTTTTCGCCTCTTTTGTGCAATGTTTTCAAAGTGGCTTTTCTTTCAAACAGGTCGGTTTTGTGAGTTTTGGGGGCAGTGTTTGTGCAGGTTGCACTTTCGTTTTGGAAGGCCCGGCTTTGGGCCGAGGGAATGAATGCCGCAAGTTCGCAAGCTTCTGGAGGAGAGACATATGTTGGGTTGGAGGTCCAGAGCAATAAGCGAATTGAAGTGCTTGCAGGGCCGCGTGCTAATGTGGCAAGGCAACGGCGACATGAAACAACTGCATATCCTGGCGTTTGAAAGTGGAATTCTTACGCGGACTTCGGGGTAGAAGAGCGAACCTCGGAAGTTTCTGGGTGGCCTGCAAAAGTCGCCGTCACTGCCGTCAGTTCTCATTGTTCCAGTGGCGATCTTGTTCCAGGCCCTGGTGGAGCACCTGGGCTGGGGAGATCGGCGAGCACGCGCCGGTGAACCTCGGGAGAGCCTCGAACCGAACTGGCCGCGTCGATCCGCTTCGATGCATTTCGACTGAGGCATTGGCTATCAAGGCAAGGAGGGCCTCTACGTGATGGACACAGCTTTGCAGAAGGCCTTGGGAGGTCGAGGTCTCGCGCTCCTTGGTCTTTGGAGGAAAGAGTGGCCCCTGTTCAATGCTGTGTTCAAAGGCTGCAAGAGCTGCACACGAGTCCGCCTCTGAGGCTGGAGTACTACCGCTCCTACAATGCCTCATGGTTTTATCCGGCTCGCTATGCCGCGGTGGTATCAGATGTGAACCTGCATAACTTGCAAACATGCGCAGACAGCGTTGAGGCCTGTCTCGTGTGCATGTGAATTAAGCGCAAACCAGTGTAAAGCACCACACTTGAGCTGCACTCACCCGGTGAGCCTGCGTTGCGTGTGGCCGGCAGCATGCAAGAGCAGCGGAACAGCCGTTCCTCTGTGACTTCAGGGCTACTTTCCGGATCTCGGCACGGTGTACTTCGAATCGACCGGCGACGTGAGCAGCCCGGTTTGCCCGGACTGAAAGAAGTCGACTGCCAGTGTGCTGCCGAGACCTGCCTGTTTTGCAGATGCAGGCCGATGGTGTGGAACAGGTGAATGGAACGACGAGGCTCAAATGCTGGCAACAGAAGTGGTGGCCTGCACCTGCCTGTCGGCACAATGTGCCGGGCTGCGTCGCAGTTGTATCTGGTGGCCCGGGTTGGGGTTGGCCTGCTTCTTGGCCGCAGAGTAACCGATTTTCCGACGAAGCTGCTTGTGTTACTGTATCTTGGGTGGTGGTGCTGGCTTGAGGAGATGATTCAGCAGGCGTTCTTCCACAACATGCCTCTAGCTTTTGCCACGGCCCAGCATGAGCCTGAGAATTACTACATCTCCCTCAGCCGTGAATTGCAGAGCTTGCTCTACTGGTGGATGCCCGACACGACGTTCACCTTGGAGAATCCTTCACGGGTCATCTTCCCAGCCCACAGCCCCGCGGAGTACGCGAAGCAGATCTTCAAGACTCAGCAGGGCGACGTCGACTTGACGAAATGGGCAGCTGCAGGGCCGCACTGGTTCAAAAAGCCGCAGTCTCCCCGCCCTATCCTCCCTACCATGGCCAGTCCGCCAGGCTGTTGGCGTGGAAGCCAGTGCCGATCGAGCGGTGGCGCTGGCCAGGAATCTCATCATTACCAACGACGAGATTTCTCAAATCCTGACGCAGCACATGTCAGCAGACCCTGTCGATCCCTGGCAGACTGCCTGCAACTGGCTGAGGGCGAAGTCTTCTGTGTGGATGTCCTGGCTGCCCAATAAGACTTCCTGCGCTGCGGGATGGGGTTTGGTCAACTCCTCGGGCCATTGGGTCCTGGCCTCAGCATTCCAATGCTCCACACCACCTCGGAGTCATGTTGGCCCTCACTAGCAGCCGCTGCGTAGTCAGACACGCTCGTGAATTCTACTGCATCAACAGGTGCTAGACCGCTCGCTCGCCGTCGGCTGCCAGGCCTGGAGCATCTTGTGGCCTATCGCATCGTGTGCCATGAGCGCTCAAGCTGACTGGAACATGATTCAAACATGAGTCTGCTTCTATTCTCTTCATGTCGGAGGCCTGCCCAGCAGAAACCAGGTCAGTAGAGCAGGGCTCCACGCGAGTATGCCTGCGGTGTGTGGGAGGCCGCAGTTTCAGGGTGCTCTAGGATTTCTTGCTCTGTGATATCCCCGCAGTAGCAGTGATGACCCCATGCTTGTAGCAGACACCTTGCAGACTTGGCCAGGCGATTCCATCTACATTCCCTGCGAGCCTAGGAAATCTGAAGGTCAGGCTGACATGCAGCCGCCGGAAGAGGCAAGCCAGAGCCAACGGCTAGCAAGTTTCTCTGAGCGCCGCATGGCCTCGGCAAACATGGACAGAGAAACCTTAGGCAATGCGACAGAGCCGATCTTCTTCTATTACTCGTGGCCATATATGCTGCAGCTGCCGCTGCTGGGTCGCTGTGGCAGCGACGGTGTGGACTTGAGACGGCTTTGTGCCACCAACATCAGCGAGGAATACTGCGTGTTGGTCCATCGCCGTCCAGGCTACGCCAAGCAGCAGGAACACAATGTAGTCCCGGCGTTGGGTGGTTGCAGCTGTGCAAACGCGGCATTGGAGGCGGAACAAGGAGACATCAGTTGGAATTTTCAGCAGCTCTCGCATGCAACATTCCTTCGCCTCCAGCTGTCCAAGCACGCCTTTCTCCATTGGTCAGGGTCAGGGAACGAGGTGCGGCAATACAGAGATGTGGTCTTTGGCACGCCTCACTCCGCCATGGGTTTCATTGGCCACCCCTCCTTGCTGGAGATACTGCGACGCTGGGCCTATTATGAGGAGGCTTCCTTGGCAGCCGAAAAAGGGGAAAGCTTCGAGTGCTCGGGCCTGGCCGATTGCCAAGTAAAGCGCTTCCTAACAGTCCTGGAATGGCTGATGGTTGCCCGGCTTCTCGGTCCGACAGTTAAGCTGCACGGCCAGCTCTTGTCATCTTCACATATCCCGAACTCTTTTTGGCGTCCATGTTCTGCGTGTTTGTCGCGCTGCTGTCCTCTATCTGCTTCTTTGCCAGCAGTGCTATGGCTCCATTTCTGCTACGATGCTTAGTCAGTCAGCTAGTCCGGTCGTCAGTCAGCCAGCGAGTCAGTCGGTTAGCTAGTTACATGATTAGTTAGCTCCTTGGTGAGTTGTTAATTAGGTAGGTAGGTAGTTAGTGAGTCAGTGAGGTAGTTGCCTAGTTACTCAGTTAGGTAGTTAGCCGGTTAGCTGCTTTGCTAGTCAGCGCGTGAGTCAGTGAGTTGGTTGGTTGGTTGGTTGGTTGGCTGCTCGGTTGCAAGGTTGCTTGGCTGGTTGAAGGCTTGCCCGTGTGCTTGCTCGGTTGCTTGCTTGCCTGCTTGCTTGCTTGGTTCGTTGCTACGTCGAATCGTTGGTTGGTTAGCTAGCAGCTAGCTCGTTAGTTCGTCGGTTGCTCTGTGGTTTCCGTTAGCGTAGCAGTCGTTGTCGTTGTGGTAGTCGTAGTCGTAGTCGTCGTCGTATTCGCAGTCCCCAGCAGTAGCAGTAGTAGGAAGTGGCAGTGGCAGGAGCGGGAGCGCGAGCGGGAGTAAAAGCAGTTAGTAGCAGTAGTAGTAGTAGTAGTACAGCGACAGCGCCGGCTAAGAAACCGTTAATTTTTCGTGAGGAGGGTCTCGATTTCTTATGTTTGAAGCGCACCTTTTTTCGGAGAAAAAAAACGTTTCGGGATTTGAGGGTACCCTGGATTTCTTAACCCAAATTGTCCAAATTCCTTAGTTTGAAACCGCAGCAAGTAAAAAATCAAATTCAAGAAATGAGAGTGCAGGAGGATTCGAGCCCACAGCACCTTCCATTCCAGCTCATGTACTTATCCACTCGGGCATGGCATCCTTCAGACTCCTGAAACACCATCATATCGATCCCATTTTTAACCCAGCTTGTACTCAGCCCTTACCAGAACCTCCCAAAATAAGAAGCATATAGGAAAAAACCATCAAAATAAGAAATTGAGCAGCTCGATTTCCTAAGTTTAAGAAATTGAGGGGCTCCATTTCTTATTTTGGTGGGTTCTGGGCTTGCCTAATCAGGGCTTAATAAGGCCTTAACAGCTTTGGAGGGCTTTGGAGGGGCTTAATAAGGGCTTAAAAGAAAGCTTTGCCATATAGGAAAAACCACCAAAATAAGAAATTGAGGGGCTCGATTTCTTAAATTTAAGAAATTGAGGGGCTCGATTTCTTATTTTGGGGGGTTCTTGTAAGGGACAACATGGGATTGATATGATGGCGCTAGGGAGTCTGAAGCATGCCATGCCCGAGTTGATAAGCACATGAGCTGGAATGAGAAGTGCTGTGGGCTCGAATCCTTCTGCTCTCATTTCTTGGTTTCCTTTGTAAGGGTTTGGCGCCGAGCTTTTGGAATACGAAATCTACTCCCTTAGCTTCTTGGTTTCCTTTTTTGTGCGAACAACACCAGCGAAGACAAAATGAGAAAGAACCAAGTTAAGAAATTGGTACGCCGAGTCCGGGTACCCTGGATTTCTTTTTTTGAATGCGCGCATTTTATGTATACATTTTTGTGTCGCACGGTTTGTCCGAGGGGCTCAATTTCTTAAACCAAGGATTTCTTGAGCAGTTCTGTTGCTGTAGTAGTAGTAGTAGTAGCAGGCAGCAGTAGTAGTAGTAGCAGGAGTAGTAGTAGTAGTAGTGGTAGTGGTAGTGGTAGTAGTAGTAGTAGGAGTAGTAGTTTTTTGAAGTTGGCTTAACTACAATTTCTAAAATCCAAAACCCAGCATTTTGCACCCTCGAACCACTGAAAACTACCAGGCGCCAGGAGGCGCGCAACCCTAGTAGTAGTAGTAGTAGTAGTAGTAGCAGTAGTAGTAGTAGTAGTAGGAGTAGTAGTAGTAGGAGGAGTAGGAGTCGTAGTAGTAGTGGAGTAGGAGTTGGAGTAGTAGGAGTAGAACCGAGACGGAGTAGTAGTAGTAGTAGTAGTAGTACTAGCAGTAGTACACGTACTACTAGTAGTAGTAGTAGCAGTAGCAGTAGTAGTAGTAGTAGTAGTAGGAGTAGGAGTAGTAGTAGTAGTAGTAGTAGTAGTAGTAGTAGAGTAGTAGAGTAGAGTAGTAGTAGTAGTAGTAGAGTAGTAGAGTAGAGTAGTAGTAGTAGTAGTCGTAGTAGTAGTGGTAGTAGTAGTAGTAGCAGCAGGTTCCGCAGTAGCAGTAGCAGTAGCAGTAGTAGTAGTAGTAGCAGCAGCAGTAGTAGTGGCAGCGGCAGTGGCGGTAGCGGTAGCGGTAGCAGTAGCAGTAGCAGTAGTAGTGGTAGTTGCTGTTGTTGCTGTGGTAGTGGTGGTGGTAGTGGTAGTTGTGGTGGTAGGGGTAGGGGTGGGGGCGGGGGNCCGGTAGCGGTAGCGGCAGCGGTAGTGGTAGCGGTAGTGGTCGTCGTAGTAGCAGTAGCAGTAGCAGTAGCAGTAGTAGCAGAAGCAGCAGGAGGAGGAGTAGTAGTAGTAGTAGCAATAGCAGTAGTGTGATTAGCAGTAGTAGTAGTAGTAGTAGGAGGAGGAGGAGGAGGAGCAGAAGGAGGACAGGGAGGACTGGAAGTACTAGCTTTGTGACCGGCCGGTCAGCCCCAGGGGTTTGCAGGAAAATATCTTAACAAGATTCCGCCAACTAGTTGATCTGTGGATTTCGGATATGTTGTGAAATAGTTGTCGAAGTAGCCGAAACAAAGGGTAGTTGAAATAAAGTTGCCGACATAGTCGAACAAAAATCAATGGGAGGGGGAAGGGGAGGGTACTGGGTACTGATTACTGATCTGGATAATCTGACCGTCTGACCACAAGTAGTATTGGTAGCCGTAGCATGCGGAAACGATGTCTTGGGGAGACGAGCTCACGAAAGAACCAGGACACCAAAAGGCATGGCCATTGCCAAAGCCTTGCTTTCGTCATCCAGTTGTCAAGATTTCACATCGGAGCCTTGGTGGTATCGTTCAATTCTGAATCACTGAAGACTTGCATGTTGTGAAACACAGGTGCTCTTTCGTGGAGAGGGGAATCCTCTCCACATGGGAATGGGCCAACGAGGACTCCGAGGAGAGCGCCGAGGTCGCCGCATTCACTTACCACACGCTGTTGGTGGAAGACATCTTCGGTGATTTCTTGATGGACGGAGATGACACGGCCTCAGTTTGCAGATGCGTGCTGTGCTCAAGACATCTTCTCACCGAGCAGGCAGGGTCTTTCTGATTCGTTCAAAGGTGAATGGGGAAGCCTAAAGGTTTCAGGGTCAGGGGTTATTTGTGCCTAGTCAGGCCTAGTCATTCGTCAAGAGTTTAAGTACAGCATCCGGGTGCCGAAGGCCGCAAGGCGCCCGGATGCTGTTTCAGTCTTGTGGTGCTCGTCAGTGACGCGACCAGCCGAGTCTCAGCTGTAGTATGTCACGAGTTGCATTGACAAACGATTCGCCGCCTCCTTTCCAGACCTTCCTTGCCTGCAAGGGCAAGGTTCTGAGCCGTCCTCTTCCGCTAGTGATCTTGATAGTCTTAGTTTGTATACTCCAGACAAGGCTCTGCACTGGAGGCTCGTAGAACCTCCGGATGTGCAGCGCGAGCCTGAGCGTAAAGTTGAATCTGAAGCTCTGAACGTGTGGGCGGCATTTCAACCACTAAACAAAACATCTTGAACCTTATCATTTTACTCAAGCCTGCCGCTCCTTAATAAGTCAAGACCTGCAGCACGGCATAGAGAGCTAGGCTGTGGCCAACGAAGCTCTTGTGGAGCCCGAAGGGGATCGGGAAGCTGTAGAGGGGCGAAGGGCTTATGCAAAGTCCACTCCGAGGACCCAATTTGGGGACCGAGCGTGCGACTCCTTCTGCGGACTCTGCGGCAAGAGATCGCCGAGGACTTCGGTGTCAAGTTCAAGGTCACCAGCCCCTGGTGCCAGTCGGCAGAGGCAGAAGCAGCACCAGGTGAAGTAGCACGGCTGTTTGCAGACCTCGACTTCTCGTGGTTCTCTTGGCTCTGTAGTCTGGATTTGGAACCCCAACCCGCCGATCTCCTCTCCAGCCAAGAGATGAGAGTGCGGGACACTGTGCAGGCATTTCAGTACCCTTGTTTGCAAGGGGAGGTGACCCGGGGGAGACATGGCGACCTGCTCTTCCATGTTCTGGGCCAGGCCCTCGTGATCCCACGACATCGCCTCACAGACAGTGAAGCAGAGGTGGAGGTGGTGGTGTTTACCTCCAGTATGGATGGCTGCTTCCCAGGTGTGCACGAAAAGGCTGGCCACCTGCTGTCTCAGCCGCATGTGGCGCTGTATCCCTGGCAGTGTAGCTTCACCGGCGATGACCTTGTGTGGGATGTGCCGGCCGTCCCCATCTCGATCATGGGCTTCGCTTTAACTTTGCTTTGCCCGGTGCCTGCTGGGCTGCGGCTTCGGTCTGCGGAGCCCTTCATGCTAAGGCTCTTCTCCGAAATACACGGCGTGGAGCTTCCCGTGCCAATTTGCACTGGGAGCGACGGCGACGGCGCTTTCGAGAAACGCATACAGCTGGCAGTGTGCCTCCGCATCCACTACGATGTTGGCGGCCTGTTGTCCGATTCTGGCTTCCCGTTCCTGATTCGGGATTGGCTCAACTTTCACCGACTTGCAGGCGTGGACCGGTTTGTCATCTACGACGACGACGGCTCCTTTGGAGAAGTTGAGCCTGGCTTAATGAGTGACCCCCAGGTGACTTACTTCCCGCGTTGGTCCGAGAGCGCAATGCCCGAGGTGTCGAGCACACTGGGAAAGCACAACAAGAATTTGCTTGCGATCCAGTCCAACTCGCACTGCGCAATGCTGCTGAAGGGCCAGGTCGACTGGATTGCGATGCTTCCCGGCCTCGATACGTACCTGTGGGCCGCAAACAGCTCGCGGCGCGCGATTGCTGTAAAGACTGTCTTCGAAAGCCTGGAACCAGATCGACACGATGTCGCTGCCTTACAACTGTCAGAAGTTCAGTATATGCAGGGAGACCACCCCAAGGGAGAGACACTGCTGTCCTACCGAATGAGAGGACCAGCCAAAGATATGATATCGCACACGCTGGTTCTGAATCCCGACAACATCCTTGAAGTAGGTCCGCACTTCGCTGTTCCGCGTCCAGGTGCCCGTCTCGTTACCGTAGATGCAGAGCTGCTGCGAGCGAACCACTACATCGACTTTGTTGGCTCCGGAGGCAACTCGCGATGTGAGAACTGCACCACAGAAAGCCACGCGCTCAGTTCGGAGTTGGAGGAGGAACTGATTTTCTTTCGCAGCGAAGAAAGACTACGAAGGCTTTTATGGCCAAGTCCGCGGTGGTGATGCGAGTTTTCTGTCCGTCGATTGGAGTCGCTTAAGTTTACCACATGCCTCCATGTCAGATCGCTGTGGCCGTGATATGGTGTGAAGAAACCAACGTCTGCCGACCTCATGCGATGAATTTCTGTGACTGGCATACGAGGACCGGTTCGGGCCGGGCTGCTGATGTTCATCTTGACCGCCTTCTGGAAACAGCCCAGACCGTGCGAAGGTCGCTGCACAAGTGCGATGATGAGGAAGTCCTTGACCCTGGCTTCAGGGAGAAAGGGTGCGAATCGGGTGATCTTGGCACACGCGAAAGCTGAGTGGCAGCAACGAATGTGTGATGAAGGTATCATGACAGATTAACTCGAACTATCCGAAGGCGCATGGTATGTCTCACTCGAATCGAGCGTGCGTCGCAACCACGAGCTCGCAGCGCAGAAGAGAATGGCTTGCTGAAGATCTTATCCCAAGCACATGCCATGCTAGAGCCGTACGGTTCGCGGATTTTGAGATCTAGTTATGCGTGAATGTTGAAACGCTGTGGCACTTGACACTTTCTACTTTACTAGCTTGGAGCGAGAGGCTCAACAAGGCGGGTGTCGTATTGCTCTCAACTTTGGCGGTCGCTAGTTCTTTGCCGTGACTGGCTTTTCTTTTCCGTCGTGCATGACAGTCCACGGAGTACTCCATGAGTAGCCAAGTCACCCCTGCCCGCTGTGCACGCATTGCTCGCCGTCATTCACGTTTGCCTGCAGTTATGTATGTTTGGATTCTCGGGATGCTGTACCATCGACGGCTCTTTGCATGTTGCAGCTGGCGAAGGCTAGCTTCGCCCAAGGAAGTAGACTCAGTAGACAGATGCAGATTGACTATTCCCGATTTGACCACATAGACACTTCGGACAGCGAGCCTTGGTTGGAATTTTCGCATGCTACTGCTAGTGCTCATTCAGAGTTTTAGGTTCGCTCTTGCTTAATAATCTACGAAGTGTGCACGACCTCAACAAGGGAGCGGACGAGCCAATCGTGGCATCACGACCCCCTGGGCAATCTGATCACCCTCCTGGACCTCCAGCCAATGCTTCTTGCTCTATGCAGTCTCTGAGTAATCCATCTTGGCAGTATCCAAATTTGGTTGCACTTTCAGGTGCTAGACGATCTCGAGGATTATTTCCATCGCCTCGACGCGCGCCGGTCTGAATTGGAAGCTGGTCTCGTCGCCAGTTTGGACGAGGAGCCCGAAGATTGAGTCGTGTCATTCCGGAGAGAGCTGGGCTGCGCGAAGGAATCTGCAGTCCCGTCGGTGGAGCGCTTCAACGATGCTGACTTTAGAAGGCTTGTCCGGTGGCGATGCACTGAAGCATCGGAGTGTGCAATTTGTTTGTCATCCCTCTCGCCCGACGAGGCACGCCGGTTATGGTTCGTAGTTCTCAAGTTGAAGCACTATCGGTCAATGTTACAAAGCAAATCTCGTCCAAGTGTGCGCAGGATTGTTTGCAACTCCCTTGCGCTGCACGCCACACTTTCCACGAAGAGTGTGTTCGATCGTGGCTGTCGCGGAATGTGACCTGCCCGCTCTGCCGCGTTGATGCCTGCTGCTCAAATCTCGTGGTGTCTCTGCCCAGACTGTGATCTGAATCTGGCCGGTGCGAGGTTCGTGCCATCGTCCGGAGACGCGGTCAATCGCAGGCATTGCAGTTTGCAACCGGCAGTGGTCAGACGGAGTTTGCCATCTAATCGAGCGAAGGAATCCGGGCCGTCAGTTGGCAACGAGTCTCAAGATTCGCCCCGAGCCTTCGGTACGCCACAGTGGTTTAGGCATGACGGCCAGACCTGTGCCTGCGCTGTGCATTGCAGGTTACACCAGAGACGGAGGTGTTATCCTGCGCTACGATCCGAGGCTCGGGGGCTCGGGCCGAGGACTCGTGTCTCTCGTGTCTTCGTCTGCACGGAGTCCTTTTGCCTCGTCAGGCCGCCGCCAGAGTTGCCGCGGCCGCTCTACATACCTTTCGACCTTCACCATGCAGCTGAACTAGCTTTGCATCTGCAGTGAGCTCTGGGCTGGGCCCCCAGAGCAAATTGCAAGTCAGATTGCCGAGGTGGAGATTCAATATCCAGACAGGCCTTCCAGCCAACATGCGACGTTCAAGTGAATGTAGGAATCTTCAGGGTTAGCTGCATGCCGGTTCCATGCGACGTTCCTTTGCAGGGGGACGGCTCGTGTTTGGCGAGTTCCACGAAATCAATAAGACTGGGACCAGACGCCAGCGCTTACGATGATCCAGAACGACTGCGCGAAGCTCTGCCTGCGCCCCGGCAGCCCTGATGTTCCAGCTTCTTCTGCCTCTTCTTTCAGTCCATGTGTGATTCCCTGTGTGCTTTTTGTCCAAGGCCTTGCCGACCACGGCCGGGCCTTCGTCGCGACTAGTGACGGTGCTGCGCATCTGAAGCTGTGCCCAGTGGGCCAGGGTTCAGGGGAGAGGCCCCAAGTCTCGCAGCAGGTTGTAGACTCGGCACGAGGTGCAGTTTTTGCCGGGTTCTGGTAAACAGCTGCTTGTATGGTGCAGAAGATGCACTGGTGAAAGAAGAAGATCTGCTGATGCAGTTGCAGACTGTCATTGGCCGATGGCATCATGTGCAATTTCGGTGAGCTTGGGATGCACGAAGTGACCTTGCTTTTTGACTTGTCGGGTGCCGTTGCAACGTGCCCATCGTGTGACAAGAAGACGTGATGGCTGGCACCGCAACTTCACGGCAAGTGCGACTTACGACATGTGCGGTCCTGTATACGTCATGTACAGCACAGTCAGCATATCCCCAAGCACTGCAGGTTCACGAACTTCTTTCCAACATCTGTCCTAGATCCTGGGCCCTCTGAAAGCCTGTGATGCTCTAAGCATGTCTGATGGCTATGCTGAAGCTGCCGAAGGACCTGGACTAGGCACGCATGATTTAGATGTTTGGAATGATGGGAGGTCGTGGTCCAGCTAGTAGTAAACACGAATGCCACTCACGAGACACGATGTCGGAATCTCGCACGATTGTGTTTTTCAGCCATGCAAGAGGCAAAAAAGATTTGGGGGGCCTAACATTAAGAGCGCTTGTTTTTGTTTGGTCCTGTGTCGCAGAGCAGAAGTAGGTGCGCGCGGGGTGTTCAAAGCAGCTGGGGTTACATATGGTATGTCAGAAATTATGCTTGGATTTTGTGGTCGGATCTGGGGTTGGGAAATCCAGAAACAAAGCTGCCGTATGTCTGCCGTGAGTTAAAGGCAAAAGTCCGCCAAAGGATACTAGTGATCCTGACATAAGCAGCAACTCCCTTCAGTAAGCAGGCAGCAGTAGCAGTGGCCGTGGCAGTGGCAGTTGGCAGTGGCAGTAGCAGTAGCAGTAGCAGTGCAGTAGCGGCGGCAGCAGCAGCAGGAGGAGGGTTGGGAATGAGTTCTTGTGGATTTCGCAGGAACACCAGCGCCGTCACAAGCAAGCACTCTTGCAAATGTGATTTCTCGTGGGTGACGGCGAGTGACGATGCCATGGGTGACTGGACACTGAGGCTCGGTCGGCGGCATCAGGTAGCACTGCCCAACCCGAGCCGTTCTCCAAATTCAACAAGTATTATGATACTGCACCTCTACACTTCAAGCATCACGACGCAAGCTAAGCGTCGCAACTGATGAAATTGGCGAAAGAGAGTATCAATGTTTCGGCTTCCCTTGCAGCCCGGCACACGGAACACTCAGCGATCGCCCCTGCGTCGCTTGATGCTGCGCATGTCGGCTTCTCGTAGTTCTGAATCTGAATCCTGAACCTCAGGGCTCAGGAGCCGCAGCAGACACAGGCTCTGAGATAAAGACCTTGCAGCTCCCAGCATTCGAAAGGCTAAACCCCAATGAAGCACCCAGACCCCAAACCCTTACACAAGCTCGCGCCAGCACTTTTCTGGCACCGACAGCGAGCGAGGGAACGGGCGCCACCCAAGACTTGACCCAACCCGCGCACCTCATACTAAGACTAGACTAAGGCCCCAAAAAGGACAAGCGTAATCTTTTAGGCTTTTAGGCTAGGGATCTCCAATATAACAGAAGCCCCCGTACAATGAAACCCAGTAAAGTAGGAATATCTACGTCCTTTTTGGGCCCCTAACCTCTGTACATTGTCACTGTCTGGTCCCTCACGGCATTAAACACATGGAACCTGTTTCGGTTTCAGACCGAGAAATCAGTACAGCACTCGCTGAGAAAGGGCCCAGTGCACTCAGCGACCTCCTTTGCGTCGCTTGGGACTGTGCTCCGGATTGTTGTAGTCGTCATCCTCATCGGCCGAGGTGTCGTCGTCCGCCAGCATGGACACGGCTGCCACTTTCGCCGTAGCTTCGGCCACTCTCTTGGATCGCCTTTGGGCTTTCGCCACGGGCTCCTTTGACTTCTGCTTCGCCAGCGCCTTTGGATTACGTCCACCACCACGCCCACGTCCGCCACGTCCACGTCCACGCTCATGTGGGGTTGTCAGGACTTCACCTTGGGCCCTGGCTTGGGGAATGCCGCCTCTTTCTGAAAGGATTTCTTTCCCACATCCTTCGCAATTCGTTCACGCATCTCGATCAGGGCCTTGGCCGCTTCGTCAACCCGGTCATCCGAAGGAGTCTTCCCTCGCAGCGTCCGATTGGAAGCGGCAGCGGCACTGCCAGGCGAATTGGGGCAACTGGGTGCTGCTGTCACAGTCGCTTCAGGCTCGATTTCGCCCGCATCTGCTGGAGAGGGCGAAGCAGTCAGGTCGATCAAGGCTGCCTCATCATCTGGGTCCAGGGTGGGCTCACGCTTGGGCTCCAATGATGCTGGCCCTTGCTCGTCGCCGATCATACCCCGCAAAGAGGCAACACCCCTCCTGACATCGATAAACTGCACACCGTCTGCATCACGGATGGACTTACCAAGGAAGGTGTTCCTGAGTTCAATGCCGCAGGATGCTGACCACTACATTGAAAGCTCCACCCGAACCCCCACGGGAATGACTCGAGCAATTACGAAATGCACACCAACCTTTGCCAAGCGGCATGGCTGTAACCACCACAGGCCCTAGACCACAGGCTGAGCACAGATCCTTCCATGGGTCCAGCCTGTCGATTTCGGGATTGTACACCAGCATGAGTGTCGCAGCCTCGCGCATCTCAGCCTCTACTTCTGGACTCACGTTTGCGGGCACCGCGCCGGGAGTGGCCGCCACATCTTGAGCAGCACGCTGTGTCGCCTCGTCAGGCAACGCCGCAGCGATTGAACCTGCAAGCAAGTATTACATGAGCTTGATCGCAATCAAGGTGCTGCGCAATCGATCGTGGCAGGCACCTGAAACAGCTTGTACCAGCATCTAAGTCTAAGCATGAATCAGGCAAGACAGGCGACACCAACGGCGAACCGAACTTCCGAAAACAAACAAGCCAAGCTACTGAGTCAGGATTCGCTGCATGGACTTCGCCATCGGCTCGCATGTCGGAGCCACACAAGGGCTCATCATTAAAGGCCTGATTTGATATTGCCAGCAGCGGTGGCCTCACTTCAGCTGCGGCAGCCTTCGTTACCGACTCGTCTGCATCTGGGCTGTTATCAGGGGCCAGGCTGCCTCTGAAAATCGCCCAGCCGACAAAAGTCGGCAAAGCCCGAGCCTGTGCGTTCACCCGATCTAGGAAATCCTCGTTCCCTTGCTTGTGGTTCTCCAGATCAAGCTCGATCATCTCGCTGAGCGAGAAGCCAGCGTCCCTGAGAACTCCTGCGCTGCACCCACGGCGAAGCACGGACCAGTAGCTGCTGATGCTGGCTGGTGTGAGGGGTACTTCGGCGAAAACATACCTTGCGGGAATCTCGATCATCTGCTTTTCCTTCAAGACCACGAACAAACCACCCACGTCGCCAAGCTCTTGCGCTGACAACTGGGGCAACCGGTCGCACAGCTGCAGGAAGCTGCCTGCCCATTCATCGCCCAACTTCTCGCTGAGATGCTGGCACAGGTCCTGACGCGGTGCACCGCAAATGAACCTGGTTCCAGTGATGCGGCAAGAGCATCTCATTGATTCCTGAGCTGCAGAACGGCATAACACCAATTCTGTCATCCTGAGGCCATGACCTACAACAAGACATTGCAATTGCAGTTCATCCCAGGAACCTTTGAAAACATGACCTTCCCGAGTGTATTGCCAACGTTGTTGGAAGAGGCATTCGGCCTGCAACTTCTTCATGACATCAGCAGTCTGGTCGCTGCGGACCTTGCTGAAAAAGCTTTCGCCGTACCTGTGGAACTCCAATGCGCCCCAACAGGCACTGGAAACCACATCCCAGTCCGATGACTCCGCGGTTGTCGGGGTGGTCAAGTCTGTGGCGGCAGCAATCAAGGTCACGCTGTCTCTCAGGTGGCTGAACTTTGAACCCATGGCCTCCATCATGGGCCACGTGAGCTTGTAGTTCTCACTGGTTTGCAAAGACTCGGCATCGCCCCCACTACTTTCATCGTCATCGCCCAAAGCGCCGCCCGTCTTGGCCGCCTTATCTTCCTCCGCCTCCTCTGCCGCGGCACCTAAATCGGAATCAAACGAACGCACCAATACCTGACAACACTGCGACTGTGAGTGTGATCTGCTTAAGCCCTCAACGAGGGTTGTCAAGATTGTCCCGGCAAGCGCAGGTTGCCACTTCCAGGGCTGAAAACAGTGCCTTCACCGATCTTTCCCAAGCTTTCACGGCCTTCGGATCCAAGTGGTCATCGTCATTGAAGGCCTCTGCGGAAGAATTCTGTTCAGTGCCGATACGTTTAGGTTTAGGTCATGAGTTTAGGCATATGTTGTTTCACATAGCAAGTATTGAGTATTGCCAGGGTGTCAGCAGCTACTGACACTGTTTATTTCAGAGACCTCGTTAGACTTTGAGACCCAGAGCCCAAGCACACGACTTCGAGAGCGAACAGGGATACAACCTATACTTTTTGTCGTTTGTATCCCAGTCAATCCGGAGATCGCACGGACTGTGGCCATGGTGGAATCTGGGTTCTGGCACCATGCTGCATCCAGAATCTAGAGGCATTCAAGCCCCCTCCGAACCCCCCCATCCCCAACAGCAGTCCGACCTTCTCCAAAACGTTTGTGGTGAGAGGGCTCGCTTCAACACCACCGCCCGTTTTCTCAGACCCCACAGCGTCGACTTGAACCATCATGTCCTCGTACACACTGCTCTCCTGACGGGAAGGAACCTGGAATCGACCAACTGCTTGGGGAGTACCGCATGCCTACATTTGGGCTTACGCGCAGCCGGGAGTCTTCCTCGGATCTCGTCAGGTTTGCCACCTGATCCTTGACCTCTGAAGGAACCGCAGCAAACAAACGCCAGGCCGATTTCGCGATGAGCTCCACATTAGCAGCTAGCATTGCGCGGCTGAATACTGCTGCAACAATCACCTATCATTCCCTTGGACCACTCATCCACCCAACAGCTGAGAGGCATTTCAAGTTCTTTGGCAAACTCCGGCTTCTCATTCACCATGTACAAGAGCTCAGCAGTATCCTTCAGGATGTCGCCCATTCGCTTGACCTGCATGACTCCACACATGAAAGTACCACTGTAAAAACATACACATATTACGTACATATATATATATACACATGCACATACATACAGGTAATGACATGTGTTCTCAACATCCCCAGCCCACGACGCACTGCACCAACCCAAACCACAAATTTTGTGGTATCGGTTGCATCATGAACACCCCCCCCGTCCCGCACGCACGTCTACACTCCCTTACTGAGCTGCCCACTGTCTGGTCCACAGCCGACCGCCGGCTCGCAAAGCTGCAATGCGGGCAACATCTTTCTCAGCGTCCTTGTGGCGCGGTCGCTTCCTGGGAAACTGCAGCCACTATGCGACGAGCCCACAACCTCGCTAACACGGGTGCAGACATCTGACTCAAGTTAAGAGCAAGATGCTTGCTTGGTTCATCCGCCAAATCGGCATTCGTATTGATCTCACCGGCTCCCTTCCGCTTGGGCGGTAGTTTGTTCTGGCCGCCCTTCTTGGCGCCGCCCTTCTTGACTTTGGTAGCCTCTTCCACCTCCAAAACGGTTGCATCCGTGAAGTCCGCGAAGCCTTGAATCCACATGAGTTGGCTGTCAGGCTAGACTAGTAGACTTGACTTCGCAACATCTCACACGAAGCTTTTCTGCTGTCTCGACAAATTAGGGTCACAACAAGACGTGCTGAAGACCCCGGTGTCCTTGTGCAAAGAACCTTCTTCCCGAAGTCCTCGGCGAGATGCAAAAAAAGGTTGTCTTTGATCGGGTTTGTGCAAAGTTTGGAGGCCCTGCTGTCCGTCGCCAAATCATGCAAAGCCCCACGATCCACTTCTCGAAGCTCCAGCCTCTCTGCCTCAGCTGACACGTGGATTCACGCTGTCACGCTGCATGTGTTTTCAGGATCAAATGCTACGAAGGTAAAGACACTGACAAACCGGGGAATCACAACGAAGAAGCTTTCTGTTGACAGGATGCTTGAAGCAGTGCAGCACCGGCATGGTCGTGCACCCCATCTGATCTTTGCTTTCAGGCACGTTCACGTCGCTGACAAGATCCTGCCAGCGCACGTCCGCATCCTTTCCGCGCAGCCCCCATCGTCTTTTGCAGGCTTTGCGAAATTCTCGCTGATTCACATACTCCTTGTTCTTTTCCATGGAAATGGAATTGCTTACACGGACCTTCTCGGAGACCACCACCTCGAATTTTTTTCCCTTGCCCTTCGACCGGCCTTTGTTCTGCCGGATCTCCTCATTTCTCTCATCTTGGCTCATTTTTTGCCATCGGTCTCATTGACCGATTTCTTTCATATGCTTCTGCAAGGCGATCCGTGCGGCGCTGCAGTCTGGGCAACTGTTGTATTTGCCCCGTTTATAGGCAGGCTGCAGTGGAGTTTTGCAGTGGCAATGCATGCACCTGATGGCACGCGCTGCACTGCTGCACTACCGGTCATGCTCACACTGTGTATTGCTTTGCCTTACAAAACACAGACCAACTGAGCAGCTCACTCGCAAGTGGGGCCGGTGTCGGCTTTGGCTGTCGCGCGCTTTCGAGCAGCTTCAGCTTTGGCAGGACGAGGAGTTGCTGAAGGAGTCGGTGGAGGAGGCACCCCGCCGTCATCGCAGAGGAGTTCGAGGGTTTCTGGGATGGTGCATCGGTGTCGACCCCATCGGTTCCGCAGGTGCAGGTGCAGCCTGTGCTGCCACCACCTGACCCGAACGAGTTGATGACGAGCTCCACGCGGCTGAATGCAGACACGCAGCCATAGATATGGCCAGTCGGGATGTGCACCAAGCTCGTGCACGCACGGGTCAATGTAGGCATATCTGCGTGCCCACACCTACGCCTAGCTTCGGGATTCTGCGTCAAGTCGGCCACGACTGCTTCCGGAAAAAGAGCCCGATACATCTCAAGCCTCTGCGCCTTCACAGGCGGCAACCGCGAAACATGCACCCCTGTACATGATCATATCTTGCAACGTCACAGTTGGTCTCTGCAGCAACCGCTTCAATCGGCGGTAGTCTTCGAGGTGCTAAGTTTCTTAATTCACGGGTGCCAAGGCGGCCCTCGGGAAGTAAGGGTATACGGTTGTCCCAAGTTGTTGTTCTCGTCGCGTGGTGGCAGATAGCAACTCACATGGCGACGGTTTTAAACATGATGTGTGGAGTTTCTTAATAAGGGTTTTCAGGTAGATTTTAAGGACACGCCTCGGGAATTAAGGAATAACATTGGGCTGTCTCACTTGGTTGGCCCTCGGAAGTCACCCCACCCTCAGGGCGCAGAAGTCATCATGGCACAGAAGTCATCCCAGATGCCATGTGGCCGGGGTTGGACCGACTGTCTTCTTCGACTTTNGTCTCACTTGGTTGGCCCTCGGAAGTCACCCCACCCTCAGGGCGCAGAAGTCATCATGGCACAGAAGTCATCCCAGATGCCATGTGGCCGGGGTTGGACCGACTGTCTTCTTCGACTTTGTGTGTGCTGAGTGCTGATGAACAGAGGACAAAAAGGGTTCATGGGTCCCATGAGTCCCATCTGGGACCCTTGAACCCTGTAGGCCTAGACCCTAGACTCCAGACGTAGACATTAAAGCCGAAAGGGGCAGGGCTCCCCTCTCGTCGATGTTCAAGGGATGTCTTGCATATATAGAGCCTAGAGCATATGTGATATGCAGTTTACTAATTCACTTGTCGCGCGCGCGTGCGCGCGATTTTCTTTTCTCC
>BGNK01006396.1:2472-16275 GCA_003297005.1 Symbiodinium sp. clade A Y106
AGAGTGAGGGTCTGCGTCAGCTGCTGTGTCCGTGTGCTAAAGCCTAGAGCTTTACAGCTACGAACCCTAGGCGGGGTCCTGGGGAGGTGGCGGGTTAGGAAGTGCTAGCTAGTGTACAAAGACATGTGCTGTCTTCGCAGCACACCTCCGGAGTTCAGCTCCGGGCGAATCGTTCACCAGTTTCGTTAGTCTTGATGACTGCTCATCTGAGGTGCACCGCGACTCCAATAACGACGCCTCTCACCCCAACATCTTGGTCAAGCTGTCGGACTTCGAAGGAGGAGAAGTGTGGGTGGAAGGAGAAGGGTCTGTTGAAATGCTTCATCCTAAAGGGCATGTCTTGAAAGGTCGCTCGTTGCCTTGGGTTGATGGAAAAATCTCTTTGGATGCAAGAAACTGTTATCATGCGACGCTCCCGTGGTCCGGGCGACGCGTGGTATTAGTGGGATACACGATTAGAGATTTCTCCGCTTTGAGTGACTGCGATAAGTCAACCTTGGTAGATCGTGGCTTTGACTGTTCGAAGCTTTTTGCACCTGTCCCTACTGACCCTTCAGGTTCTAGTCCTCAGGTCGCCCAGGCTCTTTCGGTTGACCCTAATGCCACCGCTGCTGTGTCCCGCTTTGGGTTCTTCGGTTGACCCTAGTGAACCCTCTGCTGCCACCGGCTGCCTTAAGTCGTCCTCTGTGCAGCCCAGCAATCAGGTCTCGACGACCCAATGCTCCGAGCCGTGTCGGGGTGTCTTTGGGTTTAGTCCCGTTTCTGCCTGTTCGCGTTTTTTCTCTAAGGACCGTTCTAGGAGCCCCAAGAATAAAGCCCGCCGCTGCTAGCCACCTTGGTGAATACCTTGTGATAGAGGTGAATGCGCGCATTGCTGACTTGAGTCGAGCTACCAGACATGCGGGCCTCCGTCATGTCGTGTGCAATCCACCCCATGCAGCTGTCCCAGGAATCAAATGCCTTCCTTTGGACTTGAGCGCCGAGGTTGAGAGCTTGGCTAAGCTGGTCGAAGCCGAACATGCCAAGCTGGCACTTTTGTGGTGCGAGTTCCCGTCGCAACCTTGCTCATCCTATGCTGCGAATCTTGCACTCTGTGTGTGAGCTGACGGCAGATCGTCACGCCCTAACTGTCGTTGCAGGGTCGCCGAAATCTGAATTTTGGGAGGACCCTTTCATCTGCCAGCTGATTCAACATCTCCCTTTACAAATTGACACGTGCGACTTATGCTGTCATGGCGACGGCCGTCCTAGACCTTACCAAATCGCTGTCTCCCAAGGGGATTGGGGCGCTTTGGCGCTCAAGTGTTCCGCGCTGCATACACATGCGCCTTGGGTTCCGAGAAAACCCGGAGACCCCCCTCCAGGACTGCCGAGCCTCTTTTGCCAACGTGTGCTCGCCTGTGTTAAAGCTGCACTTTTCCAACAGGGAGTACAAGAGTTCGCCACCGTGGAGCATGCCCGTGAATCAGATGGAACATTTGATGGCCGCCTGGCCCTACGTGCCCTGCCTCGTGGCCAGCGTAATCCGCCCTTGCTTCAGGAGTTTGTGTCCTTTCGGTTGGTGATTGCACCATCCGACCCCCCTGCCTCGGATGAGTCCCTGCTCTTTAACCTTCCGAAAGGCGCTCGAGTCCTCTGCCGCCTGCCTTTTAATGGGGGTTACGAAGAGGCGTGTCGGACTCTGAAAGCAGATACACCCGATGTTGTCTTACCAGATAATGTGGAAAGCTTGAAGCAAGGCGAGTTGATAAAAATTGGTTTGCCTTCGGAGCCTGAAGCATTTGTGCAGAGAGCGGTGCAGGCGGGTCATCCAAGAGATGGCAATGCGCATGTGTCAAAGTTGGTGGTGCGAGCCATCAAGGCCAACTTTGGTGATCCCCCTGCGCAGACCGCTCTTGCTAGAACTACTGCCTTGAAGCATTGGACCGAAAGGGCGAAGCAGCTAGAAAGGGCGGAAGCAGACCTGCACCAGAAACTGCCAGAACAGATGAAGTCCCTCTTGCGCGACAAAAGGTTGCTCTTGTGGCAGGAGATGCACGAGGCAGCAGGCTCGCCGGATGACAAACTCATGCAACACATGTGTGAAGGATTCCGCCTGACAGGTTGGCTTTCGCAAGGAGGACTCTTCCCTCCAAAGGTTAGGCCTCCCTCCTTTTCGGTTGAAACTCTCAAGTGTTTAGCCTCAGATTTGAATCAGACGACCATTGCAAAAATGCGTGTGAGGATGGACGAGGATTTGGAAAGGGCTACTTGGGAAGAAACCGAGAAAGAGCTCCAAAATGGATGGATCTTCGCAGACACAAAAAGTAGTGTTGAGTTGTGTGCGTTGGCGTTGGCCCGACGTTTCGGGATCCGACAGCTTGACAAAGTACGCGTGATTGACGATGCCAGCATATGCGGGATCAATGCGACAGTTGGCTTGAAATATGGCTTCCAAATGCATTCCATTGATCGCTATGCAGCATGGATTGCTAAAGCATTGCGCATGTACACAATGGCAAGCTTCCCTCCTGCCAAGGACGTGTGTTTGACTTAAAGAGCGCCTATAAACAATTTGGCGTACACCTTCCGATCGAGATCTGTTCCGACTAGCAGTAAACAAACCTGGAGAGTCGGAGCCTCGGGTCATGGGTGTGAATTCCCTGCCTTTCGGGGCAGTAGGCAGGGTTTCGCTCAGCATTTGGCTTATTGGCACTAAGCTCTTTAGTTTCTTCTGGACGTCCTATTTCGACGATTTTGGGATCACTTGTAGGGACGAGTTGGTGGACAACACAGACTTCTGCGTTCGGGCACTCTTCGAGCTTCTGGGCATAGAGTATGCTCGGGAAGGAAAGAAGGCGCCGCCCTTCTCACGTGACTTCAAACTTCTTGGTGTAAGGGTTGACCTTTCAGCTGCTCCGCTAGGCGTTGTGAAGATCGGGAACACTCCCGAGGGACGTGAGGAGTTAACGACGTTCATCGAAAGTAATTTGGAAGCCAACTCCCTTGATCTCAAGACTGCTGAGAGATTGAGGGGCAGGCTGGTCTTCTTTGAAGGGTTTGTGTTTGGAAGGGTCTCTAACTCTGCCATGCGCACCGTGGATCGTCAGGGCGCTACCAGCAGATGTACGACAGTGCCTGCTTTTGATCCGCGAAAGATTGAAAGTTGCCGAGCCTGTCTCGCTTGCTAGCAAGAGTCATCATACTTGGATAGTCTTCACGAACGGTGCTTGCGAAGGTGAGAAAAGACTGGGGTCCGTTGGAGGAGTGCTCGTCGGGCTCAATGGCCGACCGATATCCTTCTTCAGCGAACAGGTCCCGCAATCCATCATGAAACTCTTGTTGAATGATTCGCTGAATCCAATTTTCGAGCTAGAGCTTCTGCCCGTCCTGCTGGCATACAAGCTTTGGGGTCAGTGGTGCAGATCCTCTCAAGCAGTTTTTTACCTGGACAATGAAGGTGCTCGCCATGCGATAATAGCCACGGGGGGTGGCTCCGTCCTCGCTCGTGTGATTATCGATGGCATCCTGGCCAAGGAGACTTCCCTTCAAGTCCACGCTTGGTACGCCAGAGTACCCGCGCACAGTAATATCGCAGACTCTCCTAGCAGAGGTGAGTACAAGGATCTCTTGAACATCGGATGCTCTAGAGTGTCCGTCAACTGGGATGCGGTGGCCCGGCAGTGTTTTCCATCGGGGTGACTCAGACTGCCAGCACCTTGCCCCAGTGACATGAAAAGAGCGTTTCCGATGTGCGTCTTGTAAACCATACTTTACGGAAGGAGTGGATTGTCGATTTATATTCTGTTGATATATTTGACTCTCCACATATTCCCATTCATGAAATTTTCACGATGCGAAAGGAAATAAAATTTCCAACAATCCGTACCCTATCTGGCAAAGTTAGGCCGTGACATTGGGGGCGAGATTCTTGGAAATTAAAAGATTGGAAAGCTTTAAATAAATTTCGGAATTTTCGTAAATCTTGGAGTTGTCGAAAATATGGGAATTTTGAGAAATCCGGAAAGCTGGGGGAGAGACTTGAGATGTTTTGAAATTGATGGTTTAAACGAATGATGTTCACCTATCCGATGAAAGATCATGCACTACGACTCGCTTGGCAGGCCATGGCACCGCCATCAGAGCCATCAGAGCCCATCGGTGAGAAGAGTGGCCCCGATCAGCCCGGGCAAGAGCAAGAGGCATATGAGACACAAGTTTTAGCACGCANGGGGGGGGGGGGGGGCGACAACGTATGTGTATATGTATATATATATGTGTGTGTGTATGTATATATATATATATATATATGTAAGAGAAGCCTTTATGTATTATGCGACGCTTCTCTTTCTTGAGAGCAGGGTTTCAGCGTATCAATAGTTTCAAAAGTTTTAAAAGTTCAGCCTCGACCCGAGAACTGTTGAAACTATTGAAACCCTGCCCACCGTCATCCCGTACCTTTCGAAACTGTTGAAACTATTGAAACTATTGAAACTATTGAAACTTTCAAAAGAGGGTGGGCAGGGTTTCAATAGTTTCAATAGTTTCAATAGTTTTAACAGTTTCAAAAAAGGTACGGGATGAGGGTGGGCAGGGTTTCAATAGTTTCAAAAGTTTCAATCGTTTCAAAACTTTAAAAAGTTCAGCCTCAAACCGAGAACGATTGAAACTTTTGAAACCCTGCCCACCGTCATCCCTTACCTTTCGAAACTGTTGAAACTATTGCAACCCTTCCCACTGTCATCCCGTACCTTTCGAAACTGTTGAAACTATTGAAACTTTAGAAACTTTACAACAGAGGGTGGGCAGGGTTTCAATGGTTTCAATAGTTCTCGGGTTGAGGCTGAACTTTTAAAACTTTTGAGACTATTGAAACTTTAGAAACCCTGACCACCCTCATCCCGTACCTTTCGATTCTTTTGAAACTATTGAACCCTGCCCTTGATCAGTCCTAAATCCATCGCATCGGGTGGATTCTGTGTGCAGGGCAGCTGCTGAGCCTGAGCGTGCTGCTGCTGCAGACACAGCAGTTACCTCGCCAGAGGATATTCCCGTGGACTTGCATGTGTTCTATGCATGCATAGCGCATCATGTTGAAAACTTGCAAGACATCCCCGACATCATGCAGATGGTGGGCACCATGCTGTTACCCTCCATGGGCTTGGAGCCTGCGAACGTGCCAGTGCCAAAATCCAAAGCGACTTTTGCACGGGACATCGTCAAATTGGATTTGATGCACACTTGGAGTAATCGGATTTTCAATAAAGCCGGAATTCCACAGCGGCGGGGTGCCCGATACCTGGGCAGCGACTCGTCGGCCCAAGGTGGCTACTATTACTTCGCTGTTACTGAGGACGTTCTGGAAAGGGGTCCCGCTTTGGACTTCCTGTCGGTGCCTGAAGAACAGTTCGATGCTTTTGGAGGTTTCACCTGGCACAGGCGAACGTTGCCCCTCACGACCTTAGCACGTGGGCACGGCTCGGCATCAATGAAATTCTGTCGTTTGATTCATGTTCCGCACCAGGAACAGGGTGCAGAAAACATAGACACTTACAGGTGCGAAGTCAAAGGCTACTTGAGCGATCAGGGAACGGATAAGCATCTATTCGGTTTTCCGTATGAGAAAACTGCAACCCTGAACAGCCTTGCTCGTGGCCTGCTGTCCGGAGACGTACAGCTGGATGAGGTGGGCAACATTGCTTTTCTGCACAAATGCTTACGGCATTCCCGGAGTAATGCACATTCTTTTCAATGCCCTTGTGAATCAGCTCTCAAAACAACCCGTTGAGGGCTGCCGGCAGGGTTTTTTCGCAGAAGTCTTACGTAGATCTTGTGCTTCAATTCACACCTGACCTGTCAGCAGCAGCCCAAGAGCTCATACGTGGGCTGGATGTTGCAGTGCTCGACTGGAGGTGGCATGGCAGAGCGTTTCTTAGAATCGCAGCATCGAGGCATCAAGTGGGCTAGGCGAAGCCTGCCGTAACCTGTGCACGGCTTCGGCGGAATCAGGTCCTGCAAATGGTGGCCAGCGGCAGTGACCGAAGGTTGCATGTGCAGAACTGGACGAGGAGCAAAGCTTTGTGTCAGGACCTGTTGTCCCATGTTTCGAGTCCGACAGAAGTAGCAAGAATGAGCGAAGCTGACCGGTTGTCTCGTCTTTACTGCTACAGCTTGGCGGATCATTTCCTCGACGTCGACGACATGGAGGTGGCCGCTGAAGCTTTGTCAGTCCTGAAGCCCGCCCACAAGCAGTGGGTGAGTTTTCTGAAGCAACAGCTCAGCAACGGCACACTATGTTCCTTCCCCCAAAATATCTTCGAACTACGTTCAGCAGGTGATGAGCAGGAGGAGGAAAAGGAAGGTGATGTTGATGCTGAAGATGACATAGATGATGACCTCCTGTCTGAGGCTCTTGGTGACGAAGAAGTCGAACTCCCGGACTTTGTCCCCGGAGGAATGGTTTTCTGTCAGGTCATCGATGCCCGACCCGAAAATCGCGCGTCTGTGAAACAGGGTCTCACTGAGGACAAAGACAGAAACGGGATGCTGGTGCAGATCTTCTCGGATGTTCGCCTGCTCACGAATGCAGACGGTGTTTGCAATCGTGAATGGAGCTGTCCTCCACGACCGCTCTCGACCTTCAATCGGCCGTCCAGACAATCTGTGCGTGGGTGCCACGTGAGCAATCCAATCGACTCATCTGAATACTCTACAATACCCAGTCTCATCCACAATGAGTCAGCTTCAGCAGGGATTGGAATGGAGTCAATCCGCAATTGATTTGCTGACGTGGAAATCCAGAGCAATTGAATGATCCAGCAAGCAATTCTCGGATCAATGACATAGGCAATGCCAACCAAATCCAATGAGGAGAAATGTCTCGGTCCAATCCAGCGACCGGGGTTGAACCCAATAAGGTAACCCTGCGCAGAATCGGTTTCAGCAATAGGGCAATCTCTTCATCGGCAATGTGGAAGCACCCGGCAATGTCAATCATCGTGTTGATGGCCGACAATGGTGACAATGTCAGCAACCTGTCATTTTCGCCACGTAGGCAATGCGGTTCGTCACCATATAGCCTTGGTGCACAATCAATGATGGCGATAAGTCGCACATATACAATTCTCGGGCAATCCGAGCGAAATATTTGGCGAGACCATCAATGGTGCGTTCGAGCTCTGACAATGTGCCAAAGATCAATTCGGGCTCGTAATTTTCATGATCAATGTGCAATGCAATGATGTTCATGACATCAATGCCTGTGCTGTGCGAGGGTTCTGCCGTAGAGTGGAACACTGTACCTAGCGTGCCGTGTGCCTTCGAAGTGTTTACACAAACCCCTCAAGCCCAAGCTTCGTGTGTCAGCGCAGTTTCCTGCAGTCGCACAGTGTGTGCAGAAGCCCCGCAAGCCCAAGCTCCGAGTGTCAGCGCAGTTTCGTGCAGTTGCCCGTTGGCAGAAGCCCCGCAAGCCCAAGCTTTTAGTTTTGGTGCGTGTGTGCAGCGTGGCAGTGGTCGTAAACACAGTGCGTGTGTGCAGCGTGGCAGTGGTCGAGGACACGGCAAGGAGGCCATGAGAGCCGAGCCGTGTGTTGAGCATGTTGCGCTTGAGTTGCGTGGTGGCTGTGATGAGATTGTGTCTGAGCCGCCCGTTGCACATCGTGTGTGCATGATTCGTGGTCTTCCTGTGGCGGCAGGTGCGGGCGCAGGTGAAGGAGCAGGCGATGGCTGCGAGGCTTGTGCTGAAGAAAGCTTGGCTTGCAGAAGGGCTGTGCGGAGTCTTGCCATGGCTGGGGAAATTGAAGTTGAGCAGAGGCCTGTTTTAGAGGACCTCAAAGCCTTTGTAATGTCGGAAGCCATTGAAACCAACGAGCCTTTGGCTTTGTCTCCCGACCTTCGCCAGTCCCCTGTGCCCTGTGCAATCGAGAGTTCCAGGCCTCGATTGTAAAATATACTTTGACAACTTCAGCCATGAATCGGGCAAGTTGCGGGCCTTCTGCCAGTGCCCGCAACACCGCGATAAGATATGCAGGTTGTACTTGTTTGTGGACCGTTTGGGCCGCTCAGAGACGGTGGCGAAGCTGCTGGCTTGGGCGAGTATGGAAGCACCCTCTGTAGAGGAACATCTCCGTTTGCGGCCGACACAGGCCCAGATTGATTGCATGCTGCGCTTGCAGAGCATCTGAGAAAAGATTGCGTGGTGACCAGAGTTGTTGCACTTGTTGAACACGGGTTAGGACAAAGAAAGCCAGAGCGATGCCGATGCCTTTGTGTTGGTCTTTGGCAGCCAGTTTTGTTCCAGCGATCCATCTCCTTGCTTGCGTTGTCTTAGACAACAGACATGACCCCAGGAAGCAGTCAGTCACCAGAGCCTGCATGGAAGTGGTGCTGGATGAAAACACAGTGCCCGCACTCCGGAGAATGGCCTCTAGCTTGCACACTATCGTAAACCCTGAACCTTGTACTGTGTGTAGAAATATATACCTCATGCGTGATGCCTGTGCCCAGGATCTGGTGGTGGCAATGGTGGTCTCAGGCCTTGACACGGCGCCAGACAACATCCGAAGACGTACCCAGCAGCCCAAGCCGGGGAAAGAAGCGACGGATTGAAGAGTGAGTGCTTTTGGGTTCAAGTGTTGATTTGTTTTGCCTCCTGTGCGGTTCACCGAATGGTTTCTTCTCACAGCCGGAGGCATCGGAATTATGGAATTGTCCACCTGGGGGACTGCATGGCTTTCGGCTGCAACACAAGATGTTGTTTCTGCGAACTTTGTGAAATGTTAACATAAGTCAGAAGGATCTGCGTGTGCGGTCGCCGCAAGACGAGATATGAGCGGCACCTGCGCAACATGAAAATGCCGCTGCAGAGTGACAAGAGTTGTTGCTTGCGCTTGCTGAACACGGGCTATAGGACAAGCAAAACGAAAGGGATGCCGAAGCCTTTGTGTTTGTCTTTCGCAGCCAGTCATCATGTTAGCGATTTCAGTAGATGGATGCTGCAGTGTTGCGGCAGTTTTCGCTTTGAGTGTTTTGCTATGCTTCGCCTGGAAAGAGAACTCAAAGTTGAGACGGCTGCTGGCCAACGGCCAGCAGCAGACTCAGCTTTGCAGCGATGATGAGGATGATTCCGAGTGGGTGAGATGGGGCAGATAGGGTCAAGCAGCTACGACAGCGAGATTGGGCGGCTGAGAATCGCCGATTGCATATGCAGGTCGAAGGGCTGCAAAGGAGCTTGTGCGTGCTCGGGCAAGGGCACAGCTGCCGGATGAAGTGTTCTTCACCACGTCAAGACGTGGAAAGTGTTTCCACCATCCAGAGTGCAGACATGTGCAAGGGCCCAGCAATCGCTTAACTCCATGTCAGCATTGCCGGCACCGGTTCGGGTGAAGGAGAAAATCAATATAGCTTTTTGCTGCGGATGCTTTTGGTTCCTCTGCTTGGACGGCATGGGGCAGTGCAAAAGGATGTTCTTTCTGCGAATTTTGTGGATTAGGGAACAGCAAAACAGACACACATGTTGAGACACTTTGACCTGGCTCCAGTGCATGTGTAGCATGTTGAGAGTGCCTGTGTGGAGGGGTTTTACAAGCTGATATCCAGAGCTCCTACGGCCCGAGCCAGCAAAAGGAGGGCTCCCTTTGGGCCCCGGCAAGCGCGGGAAACTCTTCCAGGACCTTTGAAAAACAACGGTAGCAAGTTTTTCAAGCCAAGCATTTGTGGGCAGGATTTTGATGCCGCCTCCTGGCAGGCGTGAGGAAAGCAACTCAGGCCTGGGGGTTTGGTGCGGGAACAAGTCAACAGCCGCAACATAAATATTTTCATTGTGCTCTGCTAGTTGCTTTTTTTGCAAGGATGCCGTGCAGTCCTGGATCAGCAGCCAGGCACAGGGCCCTGGATAGCATTGCAGTCCTCCGGGATCCTGCAAGTTTGCTCCAGGGTGCTTGGTTGCCTTGGCTGGCTGCCAGGATCCTGACGGTCCTGTTTTTCTTGTACATCACAAGCACTTTCATCACCATCGCCGTCCTCCCATCATTGCCGTTTGTGTTGTGTTTGGTGTGTAAGGTTTTCCATGTACTTTTCCCACATGTGCCCTGCAGGTTCGAGTGAGTCTTCGGACTCGAACTCGCGGAGCAAGCGTATGGGCGATCGGAGCCGCTCCCCATCGAGTCATGTGGCCAGCAGCCATCCCAAGAATACCGGCGAGAGTGGTGCCACCACCAGCCATCCCGGGAAGCCCGGCGGCAGGAAGCCCGACGAGGAAGCCCACCGGCAGGAAGCCCGACCACAGGAAGCCCACCGACAGGAAGCCCGACAACGGCAGTGATGTGACTATGGTTCGGTCGGATCCAGGCGAAAGGCCTCCGGGCACTGCAAGAAGTCCCCATGGTCGCAGGTGGCCTCCCCGAGCCCCGGACGTTTGGAGGACCCGGGTGGTGCAGCAATGCCACCGCCGCCGCCAAAAGAGCAACACACGGAGGAGGATTGGTATCAACGTGTGAAATGCCCCGCCTGCCGCAGGCCCTGCAGCAAATGGGGGTTGTTGGCTCACCTGCAGAACAGCCTCCACTGCCCAGAGCAGCAGGCAAAGTGAGGAACCTCAGCGGGCTAGGTGCTTTGTGTATGCCAAGAGATTGGCAGCTGAAGCAAACCAGAAAGCTGAGGAAACCGCCGGCGACTTTGCCAGCTGCAAATCAGCGGCAGGCCGCCTCCCGATTGGTGAGGGAGCTGTAGAGGGCCAGAATGGCCAGAAATTCGGAGTCCTGGAAGGACAGACCTCTGCGAGAGGCAGCCCAATCCTAGAAGGATTGGCCTCTGCGAGAGGCAGCACAAATTCGAAAGGCCGTTTCTTCCCTGCCGACCAGCAGAGACCTCTAGCAGCAATAAAGAGAGTGTTTTGCAATTTTGCGTAATAATTATTTACATAGGTACATTCCACCAGCAGCAGAGTCATTTTGAGATATGTTTTGGTATGTGTATATGTATAATATATATAATATAGAATATATATATATATATATGTCAAAGGTAAATAATATAATATCATAATATTATATAATATACTGTACCTCGTGACGAGGAACGAGTTACGACTATGTGTGCCAGCCCGATAATCTTCCCACCGAAATCATCGCAGGTGTTTCGGCTAGAAACGAAGTTTCTACTGCTATCTACTTGCTCTCTTTGGGCTACTGTCGCCAACACGCCAGAGCAGTGATAGCATGTGCGTACTTCCGTGGCCATTCTGGATAAAGTCCCCCAAGCATGGTTGGGCCGTGGATGCTTTATGGTTGGGCCATGGATGCTCTTCAGTTAAAACGCATCAGGCCATGGACGTCATCGTGGTTGGGCCATGGATGTTTTCCGTGCAAAATGGATTAGACCACGGGCAGGTTGGGCCATGGATGCTTTCAAGTCAAGACAGATCAGACCACGGTCATTAAGAAGAGAGAGAAAGTTGTGGGCAAAAGCTGGGGCCGCAACTATAGTTTTGTGTTTCGTGGTGCAGCTGAGGAGACAGAGAATTTCGGCGAACAACTCGACCAGTTGCTCGCCAGATACGAGGAGGAGAACTGGATTAATTGAACGGCTGTGATTGTTAAAAGCGTTTTGCTGCTTCCCAGAAGGACGTGTCCAGGGGTTCACAACGATCCCCGGAAGTGGTGGAAGCTGCGGACGCTGAGTCTTCCAAGGCCTCCAGAGCAGAAGAGGCCGCGGACTGGGTTAAAGCGCTGGTGGACATTTTAGAAGCCGTGCTCCCGAAGTTGCGGAAAGTCTCTGACGCATTGACAGCTTCAGCTTCCACCGCTTCACCGGATCCGGGCTCCGAGTGCCTCTGCCTCGCATTGGCTGTTTCGGAGCTGGGGCAGAAGTTCCGACGCCTGGAGGAGAGCCCGCCACAGGGCCCCTCAATTCCAGCGCTTCGCTTCTTCCATCAGGGTCCTTTTCTGGGACCTGCGACAGCGGACATTCTTTGGGGCCTTGTGGCACAACAAAAGCCCTTGCTGTTGGAAAATTGGGTCCTCGTGCCACGGCCTCAGGAAGCCGAGTCGTGGGTTGTTGAGGCGGCATGAAGCGGCTAAGGTCACGAGGGAGCTGGCAGATGATGCGGGCGACGGGCGTGGGCTGGTGGGGCTCTTCGGCGTTACTGGATCAGATCGTCACGAGACTCGCACAGGCCTCCATGGCCAAACTGCGGAGTGGCAGCAGCCATTCGCTGGCGGCGACCGTCGCTTTAAAGCCGCGGTCGCAAAGCTCTGCCGACGACCGGACGTTCGATACCGGCGTCTGGGGCCGGGCTCCGGAGGAGCAGGAACAGGCAGCAAAATGGGCGCCAAAGACACGACTTCTCACTGCTGAAGTGCTTAGGTCCTAGGTGATCCTGTCTCTCTCTCTCTNTACCGGCGTCTGGGGCCGGGCTCCGGAGGAGCAGGAACAGGCAGCAAAATGGGCGCCAAAGACACGACTTCTCACTGCTGAAGTGCTTAGGTCCTAGGTGATCCTGTCTCTCTCTCTCTCTCTCCCTCTCCCTCTCTCCCTCTCCCTCCCTCCCTCCCTCTAACGAAAGGTGGCGCGGAAGTTGGCAGTGGACGAGGCGGTCTTCTGGTCCGTGGTGCTGGGCGCCAGCTGTCCTAAGCTGCGGGCACTCTGCAAGACGGGGCTCTTCAAGGAAGAAGCGGGAGGCCAGCTCTGGACACTGCTGAGTCACGAGCGGGCAAACGAGCCGGCATTCCTGCGGAAGAATGCTTTCCGCCTGCTGGAGCTGCACCGATTCCATCTGGCAGCCGCATTGTTCCTACTGGCCGGTAGCTGTGAGGAGGCTTTGCAAATCATCTCCAGGCATTTGAAGGATCTACAGCTCTGTGTTCTCGTTGCCCGGGACCCGAAGCACCGCGAAGCGCTGCAGAAGGCACGGCGAAAGGAAAAGGCAAAAGGGCTTTGCCCCAAAACGCTTGTGGTTTTGCTTCGGGTTCAGGGTACATACAATCGTACACAGGATTTGGTTCCAGCGATCGCCAGGCGCCTACGGCTCCTGCTGTGGTGCCGTCACCGTCCTCCCGCAATACATAATGCAGTTTGCTGTATTGACATTGTCTTACTTGAATCGCGCTCCCGCAACAGTCATTAGAACTTTGGCCCAGTTCCGTGAGATTCAGATTTGCTTGAGTCAGGTCTTGCAGAGGACAGAGCAGGCAGAGGCAGAAGATTTGTGGCTGCGCCGGTTGCTGGCCTACCACAGCCGTGAGGCTGGCTGCGCCGGATGGGGCGCTGCGGAGCCTGCGCAGCCGGAGAAGAGGGCGGCGACTGCGGCGGCTGCGGACTTCGATGGTTTGCGCTTGTCGCATCGCAGCGCAGCGCTGCCGGAAGTGGAACGCCGGATCCGCGAGGAGCTCTGAGCATGGCCTTGGCGAATGCCAGGGGGCCGTGCCAGCGCCAGCACCTCCGCCTGCGTCGAAAGAGAGAGAGTGCCGCGCCCTGCTGCGCCCCGCCCTCCCCTTTTTCCCCCACCCCCTCTCTTTTGTTGGGTTTCAGGCCTCTGACTTGTGCATTTCAGTGTAAGACTCAGTAGGAGAGGAGACTTGTGTCATGTCCGCTCGTGGCTTGTGGGATGGGTCAAGTGGGGAGGAAAGGTAGATGAAAGTGCGAACGGGCACTTTTACTCTTCCTTTGCCCTTGGTGTTCGCCGGAAAATGGCGAATGCTGCGCCTGCGTCCGCCGGGCCTATCGACATCTTCTCACTCACACGTGTGGGCAAAGACGATCTGGGCTTGCTGGAGCAGCCGAAGGCCAGGCGCCAGCCGGGCCTTCCCGGCTACCCCCTTCCCACCC
>BGNK01006397.1:8096-25159 GCA_003297005.1 Symbiodinium sp. clade A Y106
TCACCCGCCATCCAAGATTTTATCGATGAACATCGGTAATCTCCCCGCTTATCTCCCTCTCTTTATCTCTCCTTCTCCGCGTCTCTCCCTCTCTCTCCCTCCTCTCTCTCCCTCCCTCTCTCTCTCTCTCTCTCTCTCCCTCTCTCTTTCTCTCTTCCCCTCTCACTTGTGCGTTTTCGGCTAGTTTTGGGCTCCTGGCAATCCCTTCTTCTCAGCTCGAGATTGGAGGGGTTGGGTTTCAGGTTTTTTTTGCTGGTTTGGGGCTTGTTGTTCGCACGCCCGGGCAGGAAGCCGCCTTCGTTACCCGCGACTCCGAGGCTGGCTATGTCATGCGTTTACGAGTGTGGCATGCCTGCTCCTGTGATGGTGCGAAAGTACTTCTTCGGAACTGTGATGGGTCGTCGTTGAGTAGCGCTTGTTGTGCCAGGAAAACATCGAAGACGACGCACGATTGGCCGCGGCCTGGGGCCTAGAGCTCACACTACTGGAGAACGTTGACCCGAAATACGTCGGGTTCGTACCTCAAAATCTGTTTGATGGAATCAGAGCACCTTTCGGACAGCTGTTTTTTTTTGGCTTTTGAGTTTGCGTAGCACTGTTGCGTGCGCTTGCTTGTTATGCTGGTGCGATGTTATTCTGAGGTGAAGCGATCTCGCCGCAAGTGCTCCCGTTTGAGGTAGGTGCGTGTGTGTGTGTGTGTGCGTGTTTTTTCTCGTTTCTTGATTGGCAGCTGTGGCACTTCGTTGTGTGTGTTGCTCAGGAACACCGAACCTGGTCTCAACTTCAGGGTCAGGTGCTCGAGTGAGGACTGCTGGCTGCTTTGCTTGTGTGTGCACTCATACCTGCATTGTAAGGTTCCTCGAAAGTGGCGTCTGGAGGCTGCATTCTCGAACCCCAATGTGCCTTTGTCGGTGCGTGAATGGACTTGTCAACGCAAGGTGGTGGACGATTNGCACTCATACCTGCATTGTAAGGTTCCTCGAAAGTGGCGTCTGGAGGCTGCATTCTCGAACCCCAATGTGCCTTTGTCGGTGCGTGAATGGACTTGTCAACGCAAGGTGGTGGACGATTACATTCGTCCAGACCACCGACGCTTCCAGCGGTCTATTCCTCACTTAGTCGTTTGTCCACATGTGCAGCTCAATCTTAACGACTCTGGGACTCTTAGTCTCCAAGAACGTTGCAGGTGGCGACGACCCCGGGCAGGGAGCCCGCACGCATGGAGCTTGAGAACATTTTCTGTGTGCATGCGTGCCGTGTGTATTTGTGTCCGTGTATGTCTGCGCTTGCTGCGAGTGTGTTTTGATCACAGGTCACGTCGGCTCCGCGTGCCAATGCTCCTGCGCGCTGCTTACGGGTTGTCTGGCCCCGTAAGGCCACAGTTGTTCCATAGACTTACGGGCTCTCTGACCCCGTAATGTTGCGCTCTCGCTAAAAACTTACGACTTACGGGCTCTCTGGCCCCGTAAGGCCTAGACTTTTGCAGAAGATTTATAAACGCTGCATGTGCATCTCATTGCATATTCAGATACACGTATGCAATTTCCGATAAGAATCAACTACTGCAAGGCCAGAGTCCCTGCGGCACGGGTGACCACACCGGCGACTGGCTCGGACACAACTTCTTCAGTTACCAGCATTTCGGGATGCGGCGCNGCGGCACGGGTGACCACACCGGCGACTGGCTCGGACACAACTTCTTCAGTTACCAGCATTTCGGGATGCGGCGCTAGTGCCCAGGACTGGTTTGAAGCGCAGCACGCGCTTGCCTCGGTAGCTTTCTCTTTTTGTTGCGTGATGTTTGCTGTATGGGATTCTGGTCGTCTCTGGGAACATAGCGTATGTACGATTTGTTCCATGACGTTTTGTCGTCGCCGGGACCAAAAACTGCAGAGNGCTTTCTCTTTTTGTTGCGTGATGTTTGCTGTATGGGATTCTGGTCGTCTCTGGGAACATAGCGTATGTACGATTTGTTCCATGACGTTTTGTCGTCGCCGGGACCAAAAACTGCAGAGTCCTGGGGGCCCTCTTGGAGAGACTCTGGGACTGGTGTCTGACAAACTTTCAGTCAGTCATGCAAACAGGTTCTCATGCAATCCAATCGTTTGCCGGTGTACAAAAGACAGGCAAGTGGGCTCCAAACGACTTTTTTGTTTTATACCTAGGACTTGGGTTTGTTACCTCTGGCGTGGCTATTTTTAATTGTGGCGGAAGAAGGGCTCGCTGTGCTTGTATTCGTGAATGTTGCTTGTATTCGTGAATGTTGCGGCTTCATGGACTCGACTTTAGCAGGTTCCTCCCGCACGCACTGCGCAAGATGCCCTGCACTTAGTGCCTTTTGCAGGATGAACCGTCGATCTTTCTCGCCTGAGCTGCGTGAGGGTGTTCAAGAGCCGCTTGCGCACACCACTTCATTTTTTGTTTATGAGGTGAGGTTC
The DNA here is from genome assembly GCA_003297005.1 of Symbiodinium sp. clade A Y106. Classification (NCBI taxonomy): domain Eukaryota; class Dinophyceae; order Suessiales; family Symbiodiniaceae; genus Symbiodinium; species Symbiodinium sp. clade A. The sequence continues at coordinate 10,535 of BGNK01006397.1, forward strand.
ATGCATCGCTCCCGCCGACAAGGCCAGATCAATCCAACAACGCAAGCACACACACACACACGCACACCTCCAGCACCACCGTCGACAGTGGCTGCTCGGGTTATTGCGGGTGTTATCGATTGCTGTTATTGCGAACGTTGAATTGCAAGCCTTGTGGGATTGCAGCTGTTGATGAGATGTCTGCGTTGCTTTAACTATTGCGTCTCCTGTAGGACTCGTGGTTCCTGATCCGGAGGCACATCTGCTCCTTGTTGGTGTGGGAGCTCTGTTGGCTGGCAGCTATGAAAAAGTCAGGGAAGACGGGAGCCACCGCACCCCAATTATGGGGTGCGTCCAGCGGATTTGGCCTGAGTGCCTGAGTGGCAGCTCTGCGGTGTGCTGGCCTTCGAGGGCGTGATATGAAGCCGGTTGGCAATGAAAGGTCTACGGGCGATCCACCAACCGTCAGGTGCGACTCTGTCCTTGCTCGTAGCGCCAGGAGATTGCTATGCGGCAGAAGTTGCCTTTGTAAGGGGAACATAAAATGTAGTGGAACGTTTGCACGAGGTGCATGGGCCAGGCTGCTACCTGAGCCGCCGCGCGTTGCACTCGGTTGTTGAAGCCACGGTTTGATGAGCCTGAAACTGTTGTACACACTCGCCTTTGCTAACCTATCCAGCGCTGGACTTGCGTAGGAGCGCAACCGAAGCCAGCACTCCAAGAATGGAAACATTCCGCCAGGCTCTTATTTGATGTGGACCGAATGAAGGCAGCAGGAAAATTTGCGGGGGCTCGGGCCTTTACACATTCTCACATGGATATAGACAATTACTCGACAGGGATGACAATCTATGGCGATCTATCATCGGTATTCCGGCATTGTGCTGCGAAAATGCCTCCTCCACTGACGTCACTGATGGTGTTTTTTCTCAGGGGAGACGCACGACAGAATCGCAATGGTAACGGGGCGCATCTTGGTTGCACTTCTTTTGTCAGCAATGCAAACATCAAATGGCCAGGCGCATGTCGGTGTGAACAGAGCTCATGGAGTGTCGAGTGTGTCTTGAGATGTGTGGAGGCATGCTGTCCAGCGTTGTTGGAGTGTGCCTGCTTCTTGTTCGTGGTCCTTGTGCTGGTGTTGGTGGGGGCGCTTCGTACACGTCCCTTCGTAGTTTAATCCCTAGAACGGAATTGAGGCGGCTCGCATCGTAACCTGTACAACAAAGAAACAGGCCATGCTGTGATAGCAATAAAAAGAAAGACGCAGACCACACTGCGACGTCCGATAGCCCAAGAAGTGGACCATGTGGGTGGGTCATCCGACTTCGTAGCTATGTGTCCCGAGTAGTGTGTTTCTTGTAAGTTGCATGTGTGCTTCTGCGAGTTGTGTGACCCGTACCTCTTGCTTCTGCATGTTGTGATGGGCGGTCCGCGTCAGGCCACGAGCAGGAGCTGCGAGGCAATGCAACATTGGCGCAGCACGTCCAATGTAGCACGACTGCAGTTTGTTACTCGAACGTGTGTAACCTGTTCACGACTTGAAAGACACGAAGTTGTCGAGCACCGGCGAGCATTCCAGAGAACATGACAGAGACGGGCGATGCCACACTGCCGCACTTGCTGTCACAATGCTAGCAGTTCTGGAGCACGTGAACCCAAGACTTGTTGTCGGGATCAGGAAATCGCTGCACTTCTTGCCGGAGTGCATCGAGGAACTCCGGCGGCCACTCGACCCGGCCCCAGGGATGCAGCCAGAACCGGATCCAGACGTGGCTCTGGCCAGGCAGGAATCACATGAACACGAGTGACTAATGGTGAGTTTCTTTTGGGAAGTTCACACACCGGTTTGGCATCTCGTACGATAACCTGTGCTGAAGTTCTAGCAGAAATCCGCCAAGAATCCGATCGGGGAGATCAGAAACTGAGGCCTGCTGGAAGCGCATCTTCGCGATAATTCTGCGCTTTCGCATCTCCGTGATGGGAAATGCGCGGGGGAGCAACCAAACGCCTACGGCAAATGTAAGGGGAACCCGATGGAGCAAGTCTGAAATTCAAGTGCTGAGCGTCTTACGAAGGAGTTTCAGAACAGTTGCAGAGGGGACCGACCTAGACGCAGCTTGGGTGGGTTAGACATCCGTCGTATTAAGGGTGGTCGTTCGGGGAAGGGGGAGGGGGGGTCGAACATATATCAGGGTCTGGCAATAATACATCTACCGAAACAGCAGTTGCTGAGGTCAGTCTGGTAATGAATCTACCAAAACAGCAGTTGCGGAGGTCACTAGCTGGATTCTACTATAGAAGCATAGCATCTGCCGCGGAGTCCCCTTTCGGCGGTTTGTGCCGACCATGACCTGTCGACCGATCACTTCGGTGGAAATGGCTTCAGCTTGCTCATATTGTGATGTCCCTGCAGGCAGCTGCAGAGACTGCGATCGAGATTTTTGAACTTGCTCCTCCACGGTTGGCAGCCCGCGCTCTTCCCTGGAGTCCGAAACCCAGCCAGGGAACGGATGCGGTTTTAGCGACAAGAGACGGCAGGAATGTTAAAAGCCTCTTTCGAATCACATTTTGGAAGTTGAGCCCTCGACGCCAAGGCTTTGAAGACGGCCGTGGAACAATTTCGAGCCATGACGGCAGACCGACAGCGACGTATCCTCGGTCTCTTCAACATGCCGGTCTACCAGTTTGTGCGTCATTCAAAGGCAATATCGCACTGCGTAGCTAATATATTTTGTTGCTTCGTGCTGCTCGGAGGTCCGTGGAAACCTTCAACCGGACTCGGAGGATCAATGGCCAGCTGAGGAGCTGTTCAGGGCAGGCTCCGACACGGAGGCCGGCCAGCACAGAGTTCCAGCTAAAAGAATAGGCCGGTGCATGTTGCTTGTCCGAGCCGCTTCGCTCAGGCAGAGGACGAGGTCGGTAATGCAGAGGCGATTCCGGGCCCTCTTTTTACGACGTGGTCGTACTGGAATTTGGCAGGCTGTACGCGAGGAGCCCTTACAGGTCNGGTAATGCAGAGGCGATTCCGGGCCCTCTTTTTACGACGTGGTCGTACTGGAATTTGGCAGGCTGTACGCGAGGAGCCCTTACAGGTCCAGGAAGCAGGCTGGGAGGCCAGGCTTTGGCTAATAAACCGACCACTTTCCTGAAGAGTGCTGCCCAATGTCAGGTCTTAGAAGCCAGTTCCGACACGGACAGCGATGCTTCGGTACGAGTCTCACATGCCTTGCCGATGGCGTGAAACCGNGAGCCGCTTCGCTCAGGCAGAGGACGAGGTCGGTAATGCAGAGGCGATTCCGGGCCCTCTTTTTACGACGTGGTCGTACTGGAATTTGGCAGGCTGTACGCGAGGAGCCCTTACAGGTCTAGGAAGCAGGCTGGGAGGCCAGGCTTTGGCCAATAAACCGACCACTTTCCTGAAGAGTGCTGCCCAATGTCAGGTCTTAGAAGCCAGTTCCGACACGGACAGCGATGCTTCGGTACGAGNAATAAACCGACCACTTTCCTGAAGAGTGCTGCCCAATGTCAGGTCTTAGAAGCCAGTTCCGACACGGACAGCGATGCTTCGGTACGAGTCTCACATGCCTTGCCGATGGCGTGAAACCGATGGCCAACCCACGTCGGAAGCCCAGCTGAGTTCGTGCGACGGCACTGCTTTCTGGTGCCAGGCCCCCCCAGTCACCTCTGACAGCGACGAGGCTCGACTGTTGACTTCACTCAAGTCTTGCCGCCAGGGCAACCCAATGCATGATCGTTCGCTCGTGCCGAGGTCACTGAAGCTTCGGCCGTCGACGAGGTCTGGCGGTGAGTGCTCGTCGGTACGTGGAGATTGCATCAATTTGGAGGACAACGAGCAGGCCCGCCAGAATCCGGACGCGCGAGTAGAGCCGGAGGCGCGAACTGCTGCAGATATGGATGCAAGAGAGTAGCTGGGTGCTGCAACCCGCGAGGTTGGTGACGGTCGAGACGTTCCAGCAGCTAACGGGGTGCTAAACTCGGCGATAAGAAGTTTGCAAGTGGAATACCTAGGATCTCGTCTCGCATCAGGCTCGACGCCCTCGCGGTGTCCAAGAAGGCAGCCGCCGGTGCGATGCGCTGCTGGGCGACCACGAGGCTAGATTGCATGGCGCAGAAGCGCTTCTGCTGTTACTGCAACGCTTCAGGTTGCTGTGTCCGTGACCGTCCTGCCGAACGGCGGCTGCCAGCTGTCTCGGGAGCTGGACAGGCCCTTGCTGTGTTATGACTTCGGCAAGCGGCGGCACAAACCCGAGCACCTGAAAGCAATGGTAGCCGGCAGTTTCTCGGCCCATGTTGCAAAAGCCTGCATGTGTCTCGTGCGGTTTGTCTCTTGCGCAAAGGNGGCAAGCGGCGGCACAAACCCGAGCACCTGAAAGCAATGGTAGCCGGCAGTTTCTCGGCCCATGTTGCAAAAGCCTGCATGTGTCTCGTGCGGTTTGTCTCTTGCGCAAAGGTTGGCCATCCGAGATCTCAGTGCTGCTTGGCAAAGAAGATGGGCACATGTACTACTCAGACGTGTCCATCCTCGCATCTCCCACTGCCTCGTGGCTCCTCCGCACCGTGGAGAACCTGGANCCGAGATCTCAGTGCTGCTTGGCAAAGAAGATGGGCACATGTACTACTCAGACGTGTCCATCCTCGCATCTCCCACTGCCTCGTGGCTCCTCCGCACCGTGGAGAACCTGGAGCAGGCCTACTCGAGGTTGCAGCTTCTCGTGACGCCTACGCGCTTCGAGGCCGACTGTTGGGACCGTACATTTCTCAGATGATGTCATGTACCCTCAACGTCGTAAACTGATTCTGCTGTTTTCCTTTGCTCATGAGCCAGCACGAGGCGCGTCAAACCACTCGGCACAGACTCGACAACCTGGCAGGAGTGGAACGATGAGTTCAAGATCTACGTGTTGCCAGAGGAAGAGACGTGCAACCAGGATGCGAGAGCAAGCGAGTCTTGCGCATCGTGTTCGCCTGCATGCTGCAGGAGGGCATTGACTACAGGGACGGCCAGACAGAAATGGGGCTGGCCGTGGCCGCCTACTATGGACTGCTACGACCGGGAAGGTAGATTTGTTAGGGAGTCGATGGAAGTTGTAAATGCGCAGCTCGTTCCGCAGGCAGGGTGATCGCTACACCCTCGCCACGGCCATGCAGTTCCGCGGGCTCCTCTTTTGCTACGACACGCATGAAACCGTGCTAGTGGGGCTCTTACTGACTGGCGTTCGAGCACAGAAGTAGTTGAAAGAGGTCCTTGTCCTCGTTCATTACCAGGCGAAGGGGATGCTGGTCGTGAACCCGGCCCTTGAGCACAACACAATGGTGCTCGCCGAGAGCTGCATCAAAGCGAAAGCGCCAGGCCGGCCCGGGCAACTGCATCTCAATGATCTGCATCACGATCTGTCCTTGGCTAGGTCGCTTCTATGTCCCTTACGGGCTCCATGTGATGAGCACGACCGGCAAACCCAGGATGCCCGCCAGTCCAGCACTCAGCAGGGCTTCTTCAAATCGAAATGACCGATAACGCAAATTACTAGCGTGCACCAGTGCACGGCTCTATTGCAAGTACAGGCATCACGCTGGCTGTCGTTTTGCGATCTGTATTCTTTGCTCTGTGCACGCGCTTCGTGCTGCCAGAACTCACGCCCTCCGTGATGGCTATCCTGCAGTACCGCATCGCAGCCCTCCCCACCGAAGAGGAGCGAGTCAGGCAGACGGCGGCGCTGGAGGAGGTCATCGCAGAAGCGATGCTCGGCGTCCGAAAGGAAGGTTGAGTGCGGCTGTGGAACGGAACTAGCACTTGTCACCAACTCGTAACCGAGGAGAGCCCACACGGAGGATAAGCTGCCGGAGAAGGCATGGAGGTGGACGCCGAGGTCGGCATTGACCTAGTTGCACATAGCAGAGGACGTCTCCCCCGAATGCAAATTCCATCGCCCTGCCGCACTGCAGGGACGACGCTGCCGGAACTCCAATCCTGCAGCAGTCCGAAGACGAGTTCTGGGACGCGGCCCGGACTCCTATGCGGGACATCTCCATCTCTGCGGGTGACCTCGGCGCAGCTAGACTGCACTGGGTGAAGCACTGGCAGGTCGGCCGCCGTAAGTTGCGAGCTGCTTGCTCATCGTGTTAACTAGCCTACTGTGTAGAATGGTAACCTATGACGTTCAACTATACTGTGGGTGCTCCAAGTAGCCGTATTGCAGTAGCACGACTGGAACCCAGGATGAGGAGGAGGAAACGCAGATGGCGGTGCTGCAGCAAGAGCGAGTGGAGGCCATCAGGCTACTGTCCTTCGCCCGACTATACGTGCTGCTATGTACACGTACAGGACGGCGCGGACTGCATCCGTCGAGGCACCCGGTGCGCTGTCGCGCTCGGGCTCACCTACGTCATCTCCACATACGAGAGACACAGGAACAAGGCGTTCCTGGATGTGTCTCCCGGCTTCAGTTCAGGCACTTGAATCCTGCCCATGCAGTAAAGTCCCCGACACTGTCGCGTTGCGCGAGGCCCGACAGCTCCGGAGGCATTAAGGCGATGAGTGATCCTCAGAATGGCCTGGCAGAGGGTCATTGCCACATCGTCTTTAACGGTCGCATCTACACGGGCGAGGTTGCCGTGCCTTGCAGCAATGGCCGCGTCAAATTCAGTGCACTTCATGTGAGTCCTGGTTCGCGAGCCCGCTTATCTCCGTGCACACGTGTTCCAGGTGTGGCGCTATCCGTCGCACTCTGTCACTGACGCTCAGATCATGACAGCGACGATGCCCCCACCAGGCAAGCAGCAACTGCAGCTTTTGGCCGGCTTGGCCGTCTTACGTGGGATAGTCCTCAGGTCTCGGCAACGAGAAGCTGTAACATCATGGCGTAAAAGCTTTCACTCCAAGCAGGCACCCTTCTGCACGACAACACCATCGTGCTGTCCTGTCGCGGCCGCGTCAACGCCGTCACTGGGCACTCACAGCTTCGGGGATCGCCACTTCACGTGCGTGTGCTGAAGATCTGTTGCAAAGCTGCAGAGAATCAGGACATGGCTGGTGGCGATCTCGACGGGGATGAAAATTTCTGGACGATGTGGCCGAAACTCGTCGCCTTGTTGAAGGCAACCAAGGAGCCTTGTGTGCAAACCACGTCGCCCATGTCTTGTTTTCGCCATCGAGTCATTTCCTCCGCTGCAGGACGCCACAGAGTCGGTCCCCGTGAAGGAGCTGGAGCGGGAGGTCATGGCGGTACTTCCCCAGCCGTGCACGGCTTTTGACACCGTGGACAGAGATGCGCGGCGTTCCTGAGCGCAATTGTGCTTCTGGCGACCTGGGCCAGTTCAGAGCACCCGCCGTGCAACAAAGTGTCCGAGGTGCCAAGCTGGTGACGTACTCCTGCGGCATGTCCACCATGCCCATCAGGGGGATCGCGGCCATCCTGTCGGAACGACTCACAGCCAGAGCCGTGGAAGGAGGCGTCCAGGTTTGTGTCGGTAAGCCTAACAGCGTTGTCACGGAGACTTCATTCTGAAATAGAGGATACCCTGCACTGCTTTCTTTCGGAATACTTATCCTACGTGCCTGCAATGCCGCACTTCGCTCGTCCGCGAAACGTCTTGTCGTACTTGTCTCACAGAATACAATAGGGTCTGCTGCAGTCGGCCATCATCATCATTAGCAGGATTGGAGTCATCCGACAGACTTTCTTTGCCTGCCGTTGTGTTGGAAGGCCATCGGTCCCACTTCTCCGAAACATAGAGAGCGATCCACAAAGTGGCTCAGCCCCGGCAGACCTTTCGGCAAAGCTTCCCTACTCCCGACAGAAATTATAGCCGAAGCCCGCAGCCCAGGAGCTTAGCACCCAAAGTCAGCCCGTTTGCCGCGGCAGCAGGCGGAGACGAGGAGCTCATCCGGGACGCCGTGCGAGCCAACTGCTTGGCACACAATGCAGCCGGGCTNCCGCAGCCCAGGAGCTTAGCACCCAAAGTCAGCCCGTTTGCCGCGGCAGCAGGCGGAGACGAGGAGCTCATCCGGGACGCCGTGCGAGCCAACTGCTTGGCACACAATGCAGCCGGGCTAGGAAGAAGCTGCGCCGCATGCAGTTCCTTGGCCAAGATCTCGCGCAACCGCGAATATTTAGCCTGTATGCAAACTCCGAGTGTTGCACAGAAAGGCAGGCTTGTTTGTGGAGGCCCANTAGGAAGAAGCTGCGCCGCATGCAGTTCCTTGGCCAAGATCTCGCGCAACCGCGAATATTTAGCCTGTATGCAAACTCCGAGTGTTGCACAGAAAGGCAGGCTTGTTTGTGGAGGCCCAACATACCCACAAACTCACGCTCTTGTCATCGTGCGTCGAGGCAATGAACGCGCCCAAGAAGCTGGCGACCTTGGATGTGCTGAAAGCATGCAGGCGGATGGCCAAGCAGATGCATATCAACAAGGAGGCGGCGAGGCAGGGCCCGATGGTCTAGCTAGACGAGTTGTGGCTTGCCATCGACTGGATGCGTTATCGTACTGGAGTCGTTTCTGGCTTGGTGCGGCTCGGTCGATTCGTACTTCGTGCCTGTCCGATGCGTCAAAAAAACAATCCCTTCGTCAGGAGCTCCGAGAGGATGGCGGCGAAGCTGCGTCTGGAGGTACCATCTCTTGAAGCTTGCAGGCAGGGCCAATCAGTGAAAGCTTTAAGCTTGCCCGCCGCTGCCTCAGAACAACCCATAACAGGAAGCGCCCTCATCCGGATCAGCGGCGTCCAACCAAGCTCGACCGCGACAAGGTCATGAAGCACTTCGAACCTCGGCATTAAAGATGATCGGCGCATGCGGTCTTCCTCCTGTGGGCGGATGCTCAGGCTCAGCGTCTGGAGGCGGCCACGGCAGATGTGCCCCGGTGCCAAATTTGGCTACCTCGTGGTCGCATCGTTCTGGGGCGAGAAGCAGGCAGGACCCAATCATCATCACGCACTCATTTTGTGCTTCCAGTAGCTGCATCCAGAAGACTGCACGTTCGTGAGGCAGAGCGCTGAGAGCCATCCTCGCCGGGAAGAAACGGCAGCCGTATGAGGGGAGGCTGCCAACTCAGAGAGCTTGAGCGGCCCTCGTCACATGGAATCTCCGCGCAGCCACTTCAGGGCAAAGCCGCGGATGCCCCTTCGCGAGATCGCGGAGCTCCTCCGACATAAGATGGAGCAGCGGCTGGACAAGAAGGTTGAGCGATGGGGAGAGGCCAGCTCGTGTTCCGCCACAGACCTGCTGCTGCTACTGAACTGGCCAGGTCGCTGCGGACGAGTTTGCTCGCGCTCTGAACCGCAGGAGCATCAACCGTCGCCTGAAGTGGTCCAGCCTCGTGCACACTGGCCTGCCGTAACAAGGGCCCGAGCCTGGCGGGACCCGGCTACAGATTCCGTTGCCCCATGTGCAACACGTGCTGTGATTTTATCGCGTATCACCTCCAATGTAACTAAGACAACGCATGCTGGAGTGGCGAGGGCTTTATAGGACACTGTCCAGGGTAGCACGACATTCAGGCACCCGTGCCTTATCATGTGCCTTCCGCACCATGCAGAAGATGCTTGCATGTTATAAGAACCAACTTCGCAAGCAGGCTACCAGTCGTGTGTGAGAAAAGGATGGGGAGGCCGACAGAAGTGGTCGAAGCTTACATCATTGTCGTAGAGCATCATGCACATCAGATGTTTGGAGTGGGCGTTTTCTGACGAAACAGGCGGAAANGGATGGGGAGGCCGACAGAAGTGGTCGAAGCTTACATCATTGTCGTAGAGCATCATGCACATCAGATGTTTGGAGTGGGCGTTTTCTGACGAAACAGGCGGAAACCATCTGAAGTGTTCTGTTCTTAGGCTTCGAGCCCAGAACGGGCGGAAACCGTCTCCAGGCAGGAATTTGTTATACAACGGAATCTTTGGGAAATCTCTTCGTCGTAGTATGCCAGCGCAAGATGTTCATCTGCGCNGGAATTTGTTATACAACGGAATCTTTGGGAAATCTCTTCGTCGTAGTATGCCAGCGCAAGATGTTCATCTGCGCGGTCTATCCTTGCTTTTGCGGCTCGGATTCGTAGTTTCTCTTGAGATTCTTGAGCTATGTGACTCACGCAAGCGGGCAACTACCGTACACACCTCACAGTATCACCACATGCCGGAGCTTACGCACGTAGATTCACTACCACCTTCCATGCACTTAGCATGCATGTCACCTCTACAATCTGCTACATCATCTTCAACANGTTTTCAACAGCTACACAGCTACCATTACGGGCACTGTCAACATAGCCGCAGTTAGAGAGGCATGTGAACATGTTTTGTGGAGCTTGGTCTAACGTTTGCGCCATGTTTCTCGTCTTGTTCCTAATGCTCCTCATCAAGCAGGCTCGTCTGCAACCCACTCTTTGGCACTTTGCCTCGAGCGTCTTCCATTGATGGCTAGGTGAACCGCTGGAAGCGCCGATACAAGGTGCGTTGCGTGAGCGAGACAGCGTGCTCGGTGTGTGCTTCCGGTGCGATCGTGTTCTCTGGATGAACAGTTACCTGAGACTCAGTCGTAAGAGGTGGTTTCTGCATCTTAGAACTTTTACATCGCAAGGAGTTTGTCACGCGAACGTCCACCTTGACGTTTTCGACGTTTTGGTATTGTGTGTTGTATCGGAAAGATTGCCAGGTCAAGTTCCGCCGTTCCGCCCGAGCCCAACTTGCTTTGGTGATTTTGTTGCGCGGCTGTGTTGTTCGTCGTGTTCACGACAAGGCTAACAGATGGGTGGTTCGCAGAGCTGCGCCCTCAGCCCAACCTGCTCGTAGAAGTTGCGCTTGTGTCATACAACCCAGGGGCAGCAGTTCAAGAGGATTGCACTGCCACCCTCGGTTCAGGGCTCAGGGTGTTTGACGGGAGCTCTGCTGCGGCCTGCCAGTGGCTTCAGATTTAGGTTGAAGCGAAGATCTACGGGCGGAAGGTCAACGGCATGCTCGTATGCACTGTCTTTCTGTCCCTGTGCACGGTCAGGCTTCTCTGNTCTGCTGCGGCCTGCCAGTGGCTTCAGATTTAGGTTGAAGCGAAGATCTACGGGCGGAAGGTCAACGGCATGCTCGTATGCACTGTCTTTCTGTCCCTGTGCACGGTCAGGCTTCTCTGGACGATCAGCTGCGCTGGGTTCGAACCTTATTGTTCTGTGCCACGTGAGTAGAGGCTTCCTCGGGACTTTGTGCTTCGCAGTTGCTGCAGGACACTGACCCGAAGTACAAAATTCGGGCCAGTGCCTCAAACTCTGTTTGCTGGAATCCCTTTTTTACTCAATGCTTGTCTGTGTGAGGTGCAGCCAGCGCGACCAGAGNCTGACCCGAAGTACAAAATTCGGGCCAGTGCCTCAAACTCTGTTTGCTGGAATCCCTTTTTTACTCAATGCTTGTCTGTGTGAGGTGCAGCCAGCGCGACCAGAGGCTTCTTGGCAGTTGTGGGGTGTAAATGAAAATGGTGCCTGGGGTGCCTCAGAGATAAAACTTGCCGTATTGAAGGTCCTCATGTTGGAACGCGGGATAATACAACGATGTTGTTCCTCNGCTTCTTGGCAGTTGTGGGGTGTAAATGAAAATGGTGCCTGGGGTGCCTCAGAGATAAAACTTGCCGTATTGAAGGTCCTCATGTTGGAACGCGGGATAATACAACGATGTTGTTCCTCTACTCCCACCCACCCCCTCACCCGCCATCCAAGATTTTATCGATGAACATCGGTAATCTCCCCGCTTATCTCCCTCTCTTTATCTCTCCTTCTCCGCGTCTCTCCCTCTCTCTCCCTCCTCTCTCTCCCTCCCTCTNTCACCCGCCATCCAAGATTTTATCGATGAACATCGGTAATCTCCCCGCTTATCTCCCTCTCTTTATCTCTCCTTCTCCGCGTCTCTCCCTCTCTCTCCCTCCTCTCTCTCCCTCCCTCTTTCTCTCTCTCTCTCTCTCCCTCTCTCTTTCTCTCTTCCCCTCTCACTTGTGCGTTTTCGGCTAGTTTTGGGCTCCTGGCGACCCCTTCTTCTCAGCTCGAGATTGGAGGGGTTGGGTTTCAGTTTTTTTGCTGGTTTGAGGCTTGTTGTTCGCACGCCCGGGCAGGAAGCCGCCTTCGTTGCCCGCGACTCCGAGGCTGGCTATGTCATGCGTTTACGAGTGTGGCATGCCTGCTCCTGTATCACTTTCTTGAGGGTTTAGGGTTTAGGTCGAGTCAATTGAAGTAATAAACACCGTCGAGACTTGAGCTGGCTGGGTTGAAGGTTTTAGAGAAATTGGTTTATCAAGAAAATGCGATTTTTGGTCTGGGGTGCTGGGCCGCAGCTGTGGCTACAAACAAAGACAAGCAATTTCTATTTATCACTTTCTTGAGGGTTTAGGGTTTAGGGTTTAGGGTTTCGCGCTTATTCACGGAAGTTGTTGCTTTCCGGGGACGGATGATGCGTCAGTGCTTGTGTGGATCTTGCGGCGGACGGCGTGCTNCTGCTCTTCGGCCGGCTTATGGCGGCCCGACTTTTTTTCCCACCCCGCGCCGTTCATGAGGCGGCGCAACCACCCAAACCTACTCCTTTTAGGGTTTAGGGCCTAAACTCATTTCAATCGGAATTTGGGAGCCTTGCCGAAAATGGTCGATTTCTTAATAAGCCGCTAATATGGAAATGCTATTTTCCTGTCCCCGCTGCACTGGTGCCCATTTGGCGTCCCAAATTCGGAACTTGGCGTCNATGGTCGATTTCTTAATAAGCCGCTAATATGGAAATGCTATTTTCCTGTCCCCGCTGCACTGGTGCCCATTTGGCGTCCCAAATTCGGAACTTGGCGTCCCAAGCCGAAAATGGTCGATGCCAAAATAAGCCGCTAATATGGAAATGCTATTTTCCTGTCCCCGCTGCACTGGTGGTGCCCATGTGGCGTCCCAAAATCGGAATTTAGGAGCCCTGCTGAAAATGGTCGATTTCTTATTAAGCCGCTAATATGNTAATATGGAAATGCTATTTTCCTGTCCCCGCTGCACTGGTGGTGCCCATGTGGCGTCCCAAAATCGGAATTTAGGAGCCCTGCTGAAAATGGTCGATTTCTTATTAAGCCGCTAATATGAAAATGCTACTTCTTGTCTCCGCTGCACTGGGAGTGTCCATTTGGCGGGGACCCCGAGATCAGGCCACCGGCCGAAAAAAAGTGCTATTTTACGAAAAGAATTTGTCACCCTAAACGCCCACGCCAAAATCCAGGAAATTTTGCCTTAAACCCTAAACGCGCTAGACCCTGGCAGGATCGTGGCCCTGGCACGCAAAAACCTCGTATTTTACGTGGTTTTTGGCAACAACAGCCCAGATTTAGTCCGGGAGAAGCCACCAAAAGTCGAGAACCAGTCCGGGAGGACGAGCAAAAAGCTCAGAATTCGACAACTGTCACGAGATCGTGGCCCTTGCACGCAAAAACCTCGTATTTTACGTGGTTTTTGGCAACAGCAGCCCAGATTTAGTTCGGGAGAAGCCACCAAAAGTCGAGAATCAGTCCGGGAGGACCACCAAAAACCTCAGAATTCGACAACTGTCACGAGGATCGTGGNCAGCCCAGATTTAGTTCGGGAGAAGCCACCAAAAGTCGAGAATCAGTCCGGGAGGACCACCAAAAACCTCAGAATTCGACAACTGTCACGAGGATCGTGGCCCTGGCACGCAAAAACCTAGTATTTTATGTGGTTTTCGGCAACAACAGCCCAGATTTAGTCCGGGAGGAGCCACAAAAGGCTCGAGAGGCCCTAGAATGGGGGGGACCCCGAGATCAGGCCCCCGGCCTAATTAAAAGNAACAGCCCAGATTTAGTCCGGGAGGAGCCACAAAAGGCTCGAGAGGCCCTAGAATGGGGGGGACCCCGAGATCAGGCCCCCGGCCTAATTAAAAGTGCTATTTTACGAAAAGAATTTGTCACCCAAAACGCCCACGCCAAAATCCAGGAAATTTTGCCCTAAACCCTAAACGCTAGACCCTGGCAGGATCGTGGCCCTGGCACGCAAAAAACCTCGTATTTGACGTGGTTTTTGGCAACAGCAGCCCAGATTTAGTCCGGGAGAAGCCACCAAAAGTCGAGAACCAGTCCGGGAGNGGTTTTTGGCAACAGCAGCCCAGATTTAGTCCGGGAGAAGCCACCAAAAGTCGAGAACCAGTCCGGGAGGACCAGCAAAAAGCTCAGAATTCGACAACTGTCACGAGAATCGTGGCCCTGGCACGCAAAAACCTCGTATTTTTCGTGGTTTTTGGCAACTTCAAAGCCCTTCCAAATGGACAAATAGACTAAAACAGCCCTCCCAAAGCGCCGGTCGTCCAGAAGCTNGTTTGTGGTATTATCTATGTTCTATTATAGTATTGGCGTACGCCAGGGACAGGCCTGTCCCAAAAGAGAACAGGTTCACGCTTGTGGTGCCACGTACGTGCTAGTTGTATTGTTCCGTGAAAGGCATGCTACCCGGGTAAGGAGCAAGTCGCAAAAGTAGCGAGGGGCGCTTAGGCCGCCGCCGCTTACAAGGCGGCGGCGCTTAGGCCGGAGTTTAGGGTTTAGGGTTTAGGGTTTATAGAAATTGTTAAGGGTTTGGGTGCCAATAAGTTTTGACCGAAAGTTTTGACCGAAACGTTTTGACCGAAACGTT
>BGNK01006398.1:3388-27362 GCA_003297005.1 Symbiodinium sp. clade A Y106
TGCTTCACTTCGTTGACCTTCGCTATCTCCGGTGGCCGCGTAGAACGGGACTATGTCCATAGCTTCAAGCTACCTACGGCTGATAACCTGAAGTTTCACAGGTTACAGCTACACACGGCTATTCTACCGTTAAGTCAACCCTGTGCGGTCTTTTACTCGCTGGGGACTTGAGCCCCATCGCCGCGTAGTGACAAGGCTAAGGACACANTTCTACCGTTAAGTCAACCCTGTGCGGTCTTTTACTCGCTGGGGACTTGAGCCCCATCGCCGCGTAGTGACAAGGCTAAGGACACATAGAATACATCTGGAGGCAGGGTAAAATCTACAACCTGCACACCTCTCTCCACACAACCGTTCTTGGGGAACGCTCGCAATACCCACAGGGTCCACTATCCAATGCAGACGAGGTGCAAGTTGTTCCTGTGACAACAACCACCATTGCCAGCTGGGAGCTCTCTTCTTTCGTTATCCGGGGTGTCTCCTCACGCTTTGAACCAGTCGATGCTGGAAGAGCAAAGACCTCAAGAAAGACACGCCGTCCTTGACGAAGCATCGAAAGGCAATCCTCATAGCGATCAGTCCAAAAACCAACCAACCGGCGGAGCCTCAAGGCGAAAGCGGCGAAAACCGAAAAACTCCAACAACTGCGGCATGACAGAGTAAATGTATGTAAATGTAATGCTCCAAGGGGCCATAAATCAGGCCCGGAGCCATAAACCCATTGCAAACCATGGCACAGCACAAGAGTGGCGGCTAGCAGGCTCTCTCCAGTACTCACTTGAGCTACGAGCCGGTTCGCGAGCGTTGTTTGAGTGTGGATCAACACGATTTCTGAGCTCCCTCCAGCGGCGGGCCCAACACGAACCCTAAACCCTAAACCCTAAACCGCGAAATGCATGAAATTCGCTCCTGTCGCAGCTTCTGGCTTCGGTTTCGTGCCTGCCAGGTGCCGGGATGCTGTCACGATGCTTTGCAGTTCTTGAAGGGCCTGACGATCCATTTCTTTAGCAGCGGGTGAATTGGCCACGCAATGCCTTCGTCACGCTTGAATGCACCACGAGGAAGTTTCGGGAAGAATGCACATTTGAGCTGCCCACAATGCCGCTCGCTTGACTGTCCTCTGAATAATGCCGATCAACAACAAGGCCATCTCGGCCATGTAGCCCCTTGCATTTGCAGAAGCCACAACAAGGTCACAGTGGTCATTGGTCAGTGGAATCTGAGTGGGGTGCTGATTGTGCAGACCCCAGTACGACTCCACCTCCTGCATGCAGTCATGTTGCTACACCGGGACGGACTTGCTTCCGAGCACATTTTCAGCCTGATCTGGAAATGTGATCAGCTTGAAGGTGTACACGTATTGGACCAGAAGCAAGACCTAGAGAGGACGAAACACCAGTTAGGAACAGTTAGGATCATGTCACCGCAGCTAAGATGTAGGGTCAAGACCGAGGATGTCAAGGATATAAAGCCGCCTGCATAATCCCAACCTCGACCACCTCAGCTATAGGAACGCTAAAACATTTAGCACTTTCGCGGCATCTGCAACAGCTTGTCATGAGATGTCTCCTGTGGTGCCATGCCGAGATCAGCACTCAGCAGCAGCAGAACTAGAACGGCGAGCTGCATGTGGGATGTGGCGTTGTGACGCCTGGCCGTGGCAATGCAAGGGCGATTCGGTTGATTCTCCTGTCCTCTCCTTTTTAATCTTGCAATGAAAGCGCAACTAAAAATCGTCATAGGTTTTGGTGCAAACCCTTGCGGCTGGTTCCTGAAGATTCAACCTATGGAAGACAGCCGGTTAAGTTCACTCGTGCCCTTTTGAACACATCACCGTATCACCATCGCCCAGGATCCAGAAACCATGAATCCCTATCAACAACAGGTCAGCACGGCGAGATGCTGTACAATGGAATTGTTGAGCTGCAGAAGAAAAACAACACGATTCGTGCCGTGCTCGACCGAGCCCCCAACGGCATGATGAAGTAGCAAGCAAAAATCAGCACGACGGTAGACCACCGAGCGGCCTAAGTTTCTCTCTCTCTTCGTTTCTGTTGCAAGCGATGGGCCGGAGCTTCAGGATGCCGTGCCACTGCATGGCAAGGTAAGACTAAGACTCGCATATTTCTTGCTCATTGGCATGTTTGCTATGGCTATGGTCACGGCCTCCAGGAGCACCGTCATCAAGACCTGAGCATCGATCGCCGTGACAACTTCGCAATCGTTCAGAATCCAGCTGCGAATGAGGAACTGTGTTCTTGGGCAAAAACACCTGGCTGCGTGCCCCAACGAGGCTCGCCTGAGTGTCATGGCCTAGTCTAATCCAACATCGTGAGCCGAAAGACAGGATCATGTTGGAGCCAAGTCCTGTCCGGCGTATTTCCACAACCGTGGCTCGAGCTTCGGATCCGAAGCGAAAGACACGGCGCCTCATCCGGGGGAAGGCGCAAAACAAACACACTTCCAGCGACCTCATGGTAGAATCTATCTGGAAGGCATGGTGTCAGTTGCCGTATCCTTGCTTTCCTGGGCGTTCTTGTTGGAATTTCTTGGCTCAGCCTTTTCTTTGCAATCAGACAGAAGCGAAAATGCTAAGACGAAACCAAACGATGGCAGAAACCCGGGGGCACAGCAGCGGGTCCAACTCTGTCTTCCCACGCCACTCATAGCTTCGTTGGACGCAACCCCGGTAGTGCGCCGTATCCCCCTCCACTCGCCTTCGTCAACGAATCATACTACTCCAGCCCTTGGGTACCGGGTTGTCGCGCACACACAGACACATGCTTTCCTGTAGAGAAGCACGTCCTTCCATACTCTCCCATGATGCAACATTGATCGAACAAAGGGGAGTCAACAAACACATATAGACATATAGCAAGCAGCAAGCTGATGGACACGTGTGCATCCCATACTGGTAACATGTTCAGCGCACACCCGGTGCTGGTCCTCAACATGACCCCTCCCACGTTTGAGCCAAATGAGCCAGTGGACCGAGGCTGGGGGCCACATTGTCGAAATACCTACAGGCTAAAGGCGTCCGCAGCGTCCCGATGCCCAAAACACTGTTCTAGACGAAACAACTGTTCCACCGGCTCCTCGGATCGGCTTCCTCGTGAAGTCGGTTGGCTCTGCTTCACGGGGGGCCTTGAGGTCTCTCCATGCGCAAGCTTCCGTAAAATCTTGGGTTACTTATGTTCAATATCCTGGAAATCAAACTGGCAAATCTGCCGGATCCCAGCGCTGCAAGAAGACTTCTTCCTGTCGATCGAAACACAAGACAGTCAAGTGCTGATGTTGAGCCACTACGAAGTCAGTTCGGGAGGTAGCAACCCCCACACTCAGCTGGTGCGCGGCTGCAATGCCACGCTGAAACACTTCCGGCGACCTCATGGTCGAATCTATCCTGCGGTGCTCGTGTCAGCCGTGGCATTTTTGCTTTGTCGGTGCTCTTGGCCTGTCTCAGCCCGACGACATTCCCCTCTCAAACGGACTTAATTGATTGAAAACGTCAACATGACACAACATGGAGCCAGGACAATGTGTTGCATTACGTTTCCACCGGCTTCCCACCCCACCGGCAGCTTCGCTAGAGTCGCAGTTGTGTGCCGTCTCCCATGCACCCACTTTCTTCGACGAATCGTACTGCTCTGGTAGCCCTTGGGTACAGGGTTGTTGTGCGCACACGCACACACACACACTGACACATGCATACGAACGTTTGTACTTGCTTATACGTTAGAGCGCATGCAAAAGCACACACGCTACCAATATGCCACAGTTTCACTTGCAGTAGATAGCTCACTGTCTAGTAGTCTTGCTCACCTCCGGCGGTACCCACGCCACCCTCGCTGAGCAATTGCCACATACATGAGCTTGCTGAGATCTAATTCCGTTTCATGTCGGGTAGCCGCATAATGGCTGCTGAGGTCTCGACAAGCCACTTGACAATGGCACCAATGTTGCCAAGTATCCGAGCTTGACACGAACCTGACATCTTTCGATGCATGCGACGAAGAACGCTGCACTTCGGGGTTCTGCTTCCAGCCTCGAGTCTCGTGTCGGCAAGAGCGAAACCCTGCGAGGATGCGTCGCTGTCGCAAGCTGCCAGGAAACTCCACTTCCTTTCGGGCCTTCCATATCAGGAGGAACTGGTCCTCTGGCAGTGGCGAGCGTGGGCCGCTAATCCATTCCTGTACCTCACTGTGAGACAGATCTTCTTGCTTGCTCGGTCTATCACGGTCGTACGTAGGTGCTTGAGGTCCACACGACTGGGATCAGAAGTGCGTAGCGAACCATCAAGATGATTGCACAGGTATATGCTGTGGCAGTCAGTAGCCAATTCCGCCTCATTTCAAGACCCAGGAACTTCAAGAAGCCATGCTCACCAGCGCGCAGAGAATGAAGCCGACTCCATGCTCAAGCAGAAATGCAGCGGTGGAGCATGCGAACTGATCCGTCGAATTGCTCCACAGCAACTATGCCTGCCAGCCAGACTTTAGCAGCACAGCGAGATTCGAAGCATACCAACCCGAGCGGCCTAGACAAAGCAGAAGGATAAGGCAGGAATCCACGGTAAATGGCTGGATCATCACCAGATTCAACATGATGCCCATCTCCTTTCTTGTGCAGACTCGCCTAGAATCTTCATATTACGAACCAATGGACGTGGGCAGACTCTCAGCTCGTCGCGATGAAGATGCCACCGATCCAGAGGAACAAGGCCTTGGGTCGGAGAGTCAATTCAACTTCAAGCTCGGGTTGCAGCTGCTATGCGAGCGAATACCCCAAACATCCCACTGTCCGAGATGCCAAAGGAGAGTTGGAGTTCACGTACATGGACGGAATCTGTATCTTCATAGACAATGCCTGTGCTTGTATAGCCGCCAGCACACCGACAACCAGATGGGCCCAGGTTACCTGACAATTCAGCTTCACAATGCATACTGTAACACTGCATGAAACTTCTCTCAGCTGGAGCCTCAAGAACGGTCTGCTTGGACCGCTGAAGGCCGAGAAAGCTGTCGTAATTGTGGGACTCCATTACCTGCAGACTTCGTCATCTCGCTATCCCCATACGCAGCCCATACAAAGTGTAAAGTAAACGTTACGAGTTGAAGCGTTCAAGAGCTCTCTTGCATGGCATGCCGCTTGGCAGTAAAACAGCGCCAGAACAATCACGTTGCTGAGCACGAGCACGCCTGTTCACATACGAGCACAATCGAGCACATGCAATCAGCAGTCAGAAGATGTTTACAACAGACAGTTCAAAGCCACACTGTGACACCAAACAGCGCATCTGCATTGGACTGAGCGCTTCGCTGCGCCACACAGCACTGCTCGCCCGTAGCGCATCCCAACCTAGGCAAGGGAGAGCCGCATGCGAATTTCCAGCCGTTGGAAGCTTTGGGCCCAGCCTGCACTGACATACGAAGACATGGCGCCACTGGCCACCAAGCACAAAAGCCAAAGCCTCATTGCAGCTCTGCAGGATGGGCGATCACCGTCCGTTCAAATTCTGATGGCTGAAACGATCAACTTCAAGCAATTGGAGTTGCAGCAGCCTAGCAGCCCAGCTCGAGCAAGTCGACTGGGCTAGTCACGAGTGACGAGGTAGCGAACGTGTGTTACCGCTCCGTGCATGCAGGCAGCAGGTAGGCCACGCCAAGTAAGTTTGCCGGCTCTTGTCCTAGAGTCACCTTGGTGGTATCACGATTGCATTCGACCTCACGAATCTGCGTGTCTCAAAGTCTCACAAAGCCTTAGCTGCCGACTATGGCGACAAAAGCCGCAGTGATGGGTCGGAGAAGTGCGACGCCCTGCAGTGATGGCTTTCAAGATATGTCATACTCAGCCATCAGCTTCCCATGGGGCTACCTTGCGCACCCAAGTCGACACAAAGCGTCCTGGCGCAGCAGTATCCCTTTCAAGCTCCACTTGTCACGGTTCCAGTGCCTGCAAATGCAGGTGCTCGTCGGTCGGCCGGGCCCTCAGCCTTACGAACTCGCGACTTCTCCCGAGAATCGCTCCGTGCTCGAAACCCCCGCAGGCCTCAGCGCCTTCAGACCTGCGGGAGTCCGCTTGACTCCTGGCGCCAAGCGCCTGCGAGCATCCGCTATCCCGCGATCCCCGATGTCTGCTCTCCGTGTGCTGTAACTCAAACCCCTGGTCTCTTGGGCAAGCTGTACTGGGCGATTGACGTCCCGCCAGAGGTTTCACGGCCACTCCACAGCCAATGGAGCAACACGATAGTCCGACAAGGAGAACAACTTCCATCAGCGAGGCTTGTCGAAATCGCCGTGCTTTGGGCTGTCCGCAAATGCCCGGGATCGGAACAACTATGCATCCAGCCAGTACAGTAGGCCCAACTTAGACATGATAAGGCTGTCCCACTATCGGGAAGCATCAGTAGGGATTGGGGTTCTTCGTAGAGTCCTCTTTGTGTGGTCGTAGTTCAGCTTCAGCACTGCAGTGAACATCCCTCGAACAAAAACAACGTCAGTCTGACGAAGGTCACTCTTTGAAAAACTTTTTCTGCCCTATGTTGTTTGATGCGGGCCCAGCCCTTGCAGGGCAATCGCAAGAGTGACTGTTCGAGGAAAACGAAACGGCGAGTCTTTCGAGTCTTACTTGGGCCACCCTCGCTGGTATCAGGAGCCACCTTACTTCGGAAGGGATGTCTGGTAAGGTAGAACAGAATTCACACGGCTCCTGCGCCGAGGTTCAATTGCTTCCAAAGAATCCAGAACTTTCGAAGAGCCTCGGACTCTGCTGTTTGGGACGTATTGAGACAAGTTAAGCAGCAGCTGTCAAAAAGCTGTGGCTGTCTCTGACAAGCAGGCAACGGAGCACCGCAACTATAGTTGCCTGCAACGCCCTGCTCCTCACGAAGGCTGCTCCGAACAGCAGGGCCACGCCCTGGCAAACTCCATGGGTCGCCCCGGCATATCGACGGCTAATTGCTCACAGTCGGTACGGCGAGAACGTGCACCTGCCCCAAAGCGAAGAAGTAACGTCGTAGCGACGGCCGAAATGGCCCTGGGGCGAGAGGAAGCTTAATTCTCTATTCTCCAGCCCAAGCAGATTGAGTGATCGGCCGTACTGTGCTTGCAAGCCGATACAGTAGCCCCGGCATACTAATCCGTCTTGAGCATTACAAGCTTCATGTGTGATGTGCTGCCAGGCCTTCGCGCAAGTAACACTGAAGTCCAGCTCGCTCCATCCAAGTGAAGGAGTTCGGTACGTTGGAAAGTGGAAGGTCTTCGACATGGCAGAAAATGTTGTAACCTCACAAGGACGATCGAGAGTTCTGAAAGCTTGCTCGGCACAGCACAGGATCCAGGAGCCGTGCAATACCAAACAAGGCTACAGAGCAGCTCGTAGAGGAATATGCACTGGAAAACTCCAAGCCTAGGCGAGCAGAGAAAGGACGGAGGAGTTCAGCCAAAAGTGCTGGAGGCTGGAAGGAATGAGCCCAGGACGGAAAATATTGCATGGGAACATGAAGCACGACCATTGCTCCCAACCTCTGCGAACGGCCAGATGTCTGGTTCTTCGGAAGCATAGATCCGATCCAGGCTCAGGACACAAGCGGTAGGGTTGCAAGCGAAGGCCACACCGATGGCAATGCCAACCTGACTGACTTGCAGCATTCTATATAAAAGGAGCTCTTACCCGCCGCAACGTAGAAGCCATGCACAAGCAGAAGAGCGGAGAAGCACATTCCAGCCGGGCGGCATGGACACCAGCAGAACGAAAGTGCTCCCACTTGCCACACTAACCTGGCGGTGGTGCACGGGATCTGCAGCTTCCTTGGGCGGGTGAGAAGCACTGTGCCGATTCGACAAAGCAATCCATCCAGCGAGTCTTCACAAAGACTCGAGGGCTGTTCCGTGCTACGTGATGTTAAGAAGTATGTGCTGATTCTTGCATTGAGCGCATGGGCTAATGCGCCACAGGGACAGTCGGGCTCTCTGTGCTGCTATTACACTTCCGCAAGTGGCAAGGACCTTGAAAGGCTTCATGGCCTTCTTATTCAATCACATGCGTAAAAAATCTCGACGCGCGAGTTGAAAGATAGGACAGACATGGCCATTCTTGCGATTGTTGTCTGATGAAGCACGATCCGGACTGACTCGAGAAAGCTCGAGAAAACAAGGACGAGGCTGGCAGCGAGCACAAGCATCAACGGACAGCACTCTGCCAGGCCTTGTTCAGAAGTAAGGCCGACCAGTTTATGGAGCCCTCCTTACGAGATTCGTTGTGAACTGAACTTCTCTGTGACCTGGCCGTGGGTATTGTCGGGCATCCTTAGTGACCCCAGTGATTAGACCGGCCACTTGTCGCAATATCCCACGCCCCCCATGGACTAACAAACCCGCTTTGGAAGCCGACCACCCTCCCATGCAAGGTTTGCCGGACTCTGCTGCTACTACTGCTCCTGCTCTGAGCTCTGGCTTTTGCTCCCGCTCCTGCTTCTACTGCGACTGCTCCTGCTGCTGCTACACCACCACCACCACCAACAACAACAACAACTCCAACTGCTGCTAGTGCTAGTGCTAGTGCTAGTGCTAGTGCTAGTACTACTACTACTACTACTACTACTACTAATCTTGCGCCACGTAGCCCGCCGAGGCCTCAGGCCCAGGCGTATTGGGGGTTAACTCAGGTACCCTCCACCTAATCCTCCTCGTCAGTCCGAAAGTTTGGACGAACCCGCTTTTTGCACCCCCCCCNCCCCGCCCGGCCACCCTTTGTTTTACTACCGAGGTGGTGCAAGATTTTTGTCATTGGAACCTACGGCACTTCCGAGGAGGAAAACCAGTCGATGTTAAAAACGGGGCGCGGGGGCCACTTTACAGTGGTGCAAGATTTCCCCCATCAACAGTGTTGTTGCTACTGCTGCTGCTGCTGCCACTGCTGCTGCTGTCACTGCTACTGGCTACTAGCTACTGGCTACTGCTACTCCTACTACTACGACTACGACGACAACCACTACCGCTACGGCCTACTACTAGGCAGCCCCTAAACCCAAGCTTTCTTGCTGGGACGCAACAGAGTGCCCCATGTTGTACCGTGACCATCCCTGACCTTGATCGGCCGATCAAGGTCGGGGGTGGTGAGTAATTTTAGGGAACCGATATCATTTTCACAAGCCCATCCTGCATTGTGACCTGGCAGCTGCTTGTGGACACGGCCTCAGGCACCCACTTTGTCACATTGCTTGAAGGCTTACAGTATTGCTTGCATGGAAATGCCCTTTGGAAGGACATGGTCAAGAGTTCATCGGAAACTGATCGGGCTGCCGTCGACTAGGTCCCAGGCGGGTGTTGCTTCCGCTGTCGGCGTCCGGTCATCGCTGGATGGGGAGGTCTGAGAGATTCAGTGCGAGTTCATTGAGGGAAACTCTAATGGCTCTAGTATGCAGAAAACAAACCGGGCCTCTTTACCATTGGCTGAGGGTGATGGCGCCTGCAGATCGTGAGTGCAGAGAGGATGGCTCAAGAAAGCATTATAGTAGACTGCATCTCCTTGGCCTCCATTCGCCGCAACTCCTTTCAATTTAGGCTTGTGCGGTTCCATCCGTCAAGGGCTTTAGACTCGCAGGAAACCAACACCTGCACAGCTTTGCGAAAGGGTCCTCGGAAACTCCTCGAGGAACCTGGAGCGATTTCTTCGTCGCCTGGGATGCAAGCTTCCGGTGGCCCAGTGCCCTGAGATGACGTCTTTCTCTGAAGGAGCATGCCTTGCTTCTCAGTAACCTACTACTGTCCTGGTGCATTCAGCGTTTGCTTCTTCCCAGAGAGAGAGAGGGAGAGAGAGCGAGAGAGAGAGAGAGAGAGAGAGAGGAGAGAGAGAGCGAGCAACGAAGCGTGGCCTCATGACTCGGAAAGGAAGGCCACAAAATCCTCGGTTTCTCCACTGGCACGTCTTTGCAATCTTGCCTCGAAGGTCGCTTCGGCTGATGAAGGCCAGTCTAAGGCTCAATTGCAGAAGGAGGAAGCTCGCCATCTGCTGTAGCGCCATCAACGGTGTCACCTACCACTCAAGGCAATAGCACAAGGATGGCGTAGGTTCAGCCATAATCAGCGATGTGAGAGCGTCGCTTTCGCGGCCGCCTCCAGGCCAAGCAGTCTTGACACTCGCTCGGGGACTTCAAATGGCAGTACCGGTACGCTGACGGTCAGCAGAGCTGCCTGGTCTTCAAGCATGCTGCCAGGATACAATGCAAAATGAGGTCTCTCGGCCGAGGCAAAGGCCACAATGACGTGTGCGGCGCTCGCTACAAAAAGGATCATTCTTAGCAACCCGGCAGCGCACGGAAAACAGTCCTTCCATGTCATGATGTCTCGGATATGCTCCAGCAAGTTGCCAGCAAGCAAGGGTTTGCAAGGGAATATGATTTCATCGGTCCTGCCGCTGCCGCGTGTGGGCTGCATACGGGTTCACCACGGCCCACAATATCAGTATACAAACAGTCGCCAAGTGGTATGCCTCAGCAGCAGCAGTTGATGGGAATCAGCTGCTGCACGAGTGCTCCAGCAGTTTATCTCGGGCAGCAACGACAGCAAACATGTTGAAGTGAAGACTGGCAGAGCAAAAGAGAATCCTCGGCTCGATGGCTGCCTTCATCTTCAGAAGCTTTCCAAGCACAAGGCAGCTGAGATGTGCACACTGTGACCTTCAGACTGCCAGCGACAGATTATCAACGCAGCTTTCAATTCAGTCTGCAACATCCACTGCAATGTTCGACATTCTTGTAAGGGCTTAGGCCGGAGCGCATGCGAGCCTCGAGGGCGATTTCAGGGGGTTCGACCATGCTGAAAGGCATTGGCTAGCCTGCCGTTTCTTGCTGCATTCCGGACATGCTAATACTTGGAAACACTAGGTGCAGGATGATTGCGTGAAGCACATCGAGCCTGCATCGCACGAGCACAGCGACCCAGCAAACAGCCCAGGCCAGCCGTGACTGTTGCCACGACCTCCACATGCTCCCAGACTATCCCATAGGGCATGACCCCAGGACTGATGCAAAAATGCCTCTGGGAGCAATATCCACCGGCTCTCCATGCACCCGGCCTGGGCGATCAAATCGGAAGAATGCATGGATAGAGACTTCATATAGAGCGCATGCACTTCATGGGATCCCAGGCGATGCCGAAGAACATCAGCTTCCCCGCGACAAGCGCCTCTTCTTCAAGGCTGCTATGCCTGGAAACATCGGTGGGCTCCCGTCGCTCTACAACATCATGAATCTCGGAGCCTAAGTAGACATGTGCGCAGGCCTACAAAGGGTGAGCATGACACCGGCCACGATCAGCAGGCTAAGCGTGAGGATTCCCAACACCAAATGAAGCCGCCGCCAGCTTGAAGCCCTGCCAAGTCCGTCTTCCCTATGCACCTTCTGGTTCAAGGGACTTCGCTGAGGCCGCAACTCGCAGTCCCGCACACGGCATGCGGGAAGGAAAAGCACCAGAAATGCAACAAGTGAGTACACCGCCGACACCTGCAGCAAGCACTAAAACCGCTCGTGTGAGTGTGCGGAGCCTGCGCAAGCACTTGCAAGAGAGAGAGAGAGAGAGTGAGAGAAGGGAAAGGGACAAACAGGTTTTCTTGGTGTGGAGGGCAAGGACAGCCGATGTACGAGGCATCAGTAAAGTAGTCGTTGAAATGTTGGGGAAGATCTAAAGCAGCAGTGATGTTGCAGGGCAAAACACTTATTCCAAGAGATTGGCTGTCCCCTGCCAACATGCAGCCATGCAATTGCGGGTCCGTCCCGCCCCCCCCCCTCCCCGGGTCCCTGCAATTGAGTTGTGCCATTGATCGAGTCCGGCCACAGGTGCTACAGGGACGCTTGTTTCGTCTTGCACCTCGAAAACAAGTAAGCACGTAACCGTCAACATAAACCAATCAAAGTTTGTGTGTGCGTGTGTGTGCATATTGTAAGTTTGTCCGTATACATACATATATATATATACATATGCACATATGCAGGTATGCGACAATGAAT
Organism: Symbiodinium sp. clade A Y106; assembly: GCA_003297005.1. NCBI lineage: Eukaryota > Dinophyceae > Suessiales > Symbiodiniaceae > Symbiodinium > Symbiodinium sp. clade A. The sequence continues at coordinate 15,396 of BGNK01006398.1, forward strand.
CATAAAAGCGGCTACTTATTTGCTTGTTTATGGGTTTTCACAACAAAGACTTGAATGCGCAATACGATTCTGAGGTCGGTGCGATCGCCCTCATTTAAAAGAAAAAGCTTCGAAAGAAGCTTCGAGTTTGCTTAGTAGTAGTATTTCCTGGGGGAGATTGCGCCGTAGCCAACCGTGGAGGCTCACTATTACTGGCATTCCCCGTTCCTGCTGCACCGCCAATACTGCAAGCTACTGGGTAAGGCGAAGAACTCGGGTGGTGGTGTTGGCACTCTCTACCCTGGACGGAGGACAGGACACGGACTCACGCTTCTGCTGCTTTTCGATCTATTGCCCCCTAGCGGCGCTCCAAGGCTTCTCCGCCCTTGCTTTTTCGGGAGGCAAGCGGACTGTTAAAGCCGCTCCTCGATGTGTGGTTCGGCTTCTCTCCCAGGCAGCTGAGCAGAGTGGTAATGAATTCCTCATCACTGAAATGCGTTCGGGACAGAGCTCTTTGCTTTGCTTTGCTCAGGGGCATGGGGAGGGAGCAGTCCTCCCTCCCCGCTCCTGCGAACGGCCCCATCCACTATTTTGGTGTGATGGGCTTGGCTGCACTGGGTAAAGAGTGGAGCGGGTGCCCTCGTCACTCATGTTCAACAGTGCACACACACAAAACTCTATGGGCGTGTGCCCCTTTTTCCGTTGGGTTCCCGCTCTCTGTGCCACTCTACCGTACCCCGACCTTACCTGCCTTATCCCTGCCTGCACTCCGAACTCAAGCCTGAACCCCAGCACACTCACTCGCTCTTCTTCCGCTCGGCCGCGAGGGTCCACGTCGAAGTGAAAAGATACAGACTCACTCACCGGACGTCTCCCCGAACCACTATGCTAAAACCCCCAACCCGCCTCGACGACGGTTGGAACACTCAAACTGTCCGGTGATGTTCTGCTACTGTGAAGCATGAGCTCCCGGTAATATTGGCCGAAGATGCGATTGTTGCCCACGGCTTCGGTTCTCCAACATTCCCACTGCTCTCTCTTCTTCTGCAGGGCTTGGGAGGCGTGTCAGCTCTTGCTTGCACTCGGACAAAGGGCCGCAGCCCCCGCACGCGCCGGTCTGGAAGTCTGTTGTGAGACCGTGCGTTTAGTACCCCCCAGGCCTCTTCCTGCACTGTCCGGATCGGAGCCAGCTCCGTTAGCTGTCAGCTCTCTCTCTCTCTCTTTCTTTCTGCCGGGCATAGGGGTCGTTGCGACGACCCTCAGGCACTTGGCTCACCCGACCACCCTTCTCTCTCTCTCTCTCTCTCTTCTTTCGCCAGGGCTATGGTGAAGGGGTTCCCCCCTCTCTCTCTCTCTTTTTCGTTCGATTGGGCAGCGGGAGGCGAACTTACTTTGCGCGAGTGCGCCCCGCACTGGTTGTAGAGCTCCCAGGGCACCCCCGATTGCAATCCCGCACCAGCTATTTTTCTAGAACTACATGCGGATGCTTCATGGGAATCACACTGTCGCAAACCATTCAAACAAAGACTAAGCCATGAGCAGAAGTAGCTGGGCGCAGCAGACTGGCGGCGAGGAAGCACAAAGGGTAGCAATAGCAGAACCTGGGTCCAGAGTGCATCTGCTACCAAACAAAGAGCCAACTCACAAGCTTCCACGTGATCTCGTGAGGCCACCGCCATACTCGAACAGCTTGTTGCACCCACCTGCCATCAATGGGCTCGAACTCAAGCTTAATGTTGTCCAGGTCTGATGGTGTGCAGTGAAGAAGGAGACCAGGTAAGTGCCTAGACTGGGCGCAGCACGATGCATCGCGCACCTTGTGAGCTGAATTGCACGAACGACATGTTACATGTTGCTCATTCCTTGCTGCGTCAGGGATAAGCCGGCCGCCGGCCGCGATGATGCATCACTGTCCGAAGATTCCATCAGCCGCTCCATGTCGAGTGATGGGCTAAGAAGCTGGATCTTTACCCGCCTTGACTTGTTGTCTCGCTTGTGATCTGCTCGTCTTGTCTCTGCCACAGCAGATGTGGTAGCTGGGAGTTGCGCGATAATCCGATGATCACAGTCCGATACAACGTTCGGGGGGTCCACATTGCCTTCTAAACTTGCTTGAAGCTGCGGGGATAAGCAAGCGACTCCGCATGCAGATACTCCACTCTGATCCACTCTGCAAGCGCTGCGACAGGGTGTCAAGCAGGCGGCCAGCGACCAGTTTTTGCAAGTCACTGTACAGGCGAGACCCGCATGCTCAATTGAAGCGACGGCTGCTCAACGTCTGCCTGCTGCACCAGATCTCATTGCACCAGGCTGTGGCGTCCCTGCAGCGCTAGTGCGCTAGCAAGATGTCAGCCTCGATGGGTTGCGTCCCCAACTGTCGAAGAGCCCGAGTGCCTGAAGAGCTCGCTCTGTGGCACACCAGATCCGCAGATCGACTCTGTAAATCAACGCTTGCAGCACAGCGCTGAAGGTAAACAGACCGCTGGCCTTCGCCAAGAGAGCGGCCAAAACGACGAGGAGCAGTACCTCTACAACGAGGCAAATGCCATATAGCTTTTGATGACCTGCTCGGTTCGCGGATGCTTGGTGAAGGCCCCAGAGGGCCCCGGGAGAACGGGGCTACCGTGGATGATACGTACACTGTCCGCAAACTTAGGTGCGCCATACAACCTGGGCATGGCACCAGGCTGCTCCAAGATGACTGCCTGTCGTAGTCGATCACTGTCGCTGACATACAGTGCCATGGAGCGGCATCTTACACAATTCAGCTGCGATGCGTTGGGTGCATCCACGAATCCGAGCCAGGAAGGTTCAGAACCGGGCGCGCCCCGGCCTCCTGAGTACAATGGAAACCATGCCGTTTCAATTTGCGACATCGAAACGCATGTCATACAATCCGGAGTGACGCACTCTCAGTTCCTCCCAGACCAAGAAATCGGGTGCATTCAGACCTTGTGATGACACTTTAAACAATCCACCTTCAACTTCAAAACAGGATTCCGATAATCCCTAAGAGCTTAGAGATCGCCATTGGGTTGTTGGTGCTCCATCGCCCCATGGATCTGAACGGGGGTGCGAGGGCATCAGCCCTAAAGCCCAACATGTCACCAGCCTTTCCATCTTTCAAGCGAAGCTTTCTCGGCAGCCGGGCCTTGAGCTTCTTCCGACACGCCAGCAGCCGTTTCTGCGTGTCCGTGGACTCCACCCATTGCTTCCTGCTTCGGCTTTGGCTGAGTCGGTGTGGTTTAGCGGGGAACCTGTAGATGATTAGACGGGTTCGTGGCTCATTTAGAGCACTCCTGGAAGATATGCCTACACTGTACTGAAGACGGTCCTGGAGTTGTCATGTCCTTCTTGTGCAGACAGTTGTGAAAAACTTGCGACAAGTGCAAAACCTGACGTTGACAGCCCCAAATTGCCTGAATCGCTCGTCTAGTGGTGCAGCACACTTGGTTTGTCAGTTGCTGCCGCTCGCACCGCGGCGCAGCTGGCCGGCAACAAAAGCACAATGAATGATGCATTCGTCACTGAACTCCCCTCATGAAACCTCATGTGCGAGACAAGCAAGAGATGAAAGTGCCCAGGACATGCACAGATGGTGCGCTTTTCGCCTTTGGTGCTTCGGTTCTGCACTTTGGGCCGACACCCTCGTTCGTGACCCCCTCATTGAAGAATCAAGGAGAACTCAACTCCAGAGGGATTTTGGGAACCGTCGAGCCAATAGAAGCGAAATTTACGTGTAGCATCCCTTGAGTACGACAGCCGAGTTGTGAAATGAGCGAAAGAAATCGGACTTGCTATGACACGTTGGGAAAGTCATTCTGTAGCTACATATGTCAAAAGTCAAAATGCTTCACCAAGCGGTGTCCTGTCGCCATCGTGCATCATGATGGCGCCCAGAAGCCAGAAGGAAAGTTGCTGCGCACAGGGCAGCAATACATGTTTGGTCGGCATGCTAACCTAAATAAGATAGCACAGAATAGATCGTCAAGCATAGTAGACTCTACACTCTCTAGATGAGACTCAACAAACTCCGTTCAGAAAGATGTGCATGGCCGTAGGACTCGAGACTCTTGGTGAAACGGGACTTGCCTCCAAATCTGCCGACGTCAATGTTCCACCCGGTCTGGGAGAGCCGGACATGCATGACAGGTCTCATATTCTCCATGCCTTGGCTGATGCCTCCGGCGAAGCGCAGCAGGCGGTTCCCCACAGCTTTCAGTGAAGACCTTGTGGGACTCCATGTCATGAGGCCATGCAAGTCACTGCCTGCAAGCTTGACATGCTTGCTGCCTTCAACGGCTAATGAGCACCGACATACTGTCAACTCAGGAAAGTAGCATCGAGACGACAAGTGCCTGTGCAGAGGCTACTGCATACCTGCTTCCGGAACCCAGCATCTCCAGCTGTCGCTCAACAGCCTCCGGGCATCTGCAGACACTCTGCGCCGTTGCCTGGTCACTGCGCGCCTGCATTGCAGCCTCTGCAACCAGTGGGGCCGGTTCCTGTCACAGGAAGATTGGAGAAGTGGAAGCCGCGAAGGAGTCTGGCTCATGGCACCTCGCCGTCGGCTCCTGCTGTTGGAGAGAGGGCTCAAGATTCGAAGGAGGAACTGGGCTTGCACAGGACCCGCATGAAGAAATTATGTTTTACTCAGTCCTTCTTGCAGAGCCTCGCGACCAAGCAAGTTCAGCGGCAAAGGCGTGTCAAAGTATGCCTTGAATGCACTTGTTCGTTACACAAGATGCGCCACTTGAAAGGTGAAGCCACAGCCTCGAAGCGACCGAGTTCAAACCCATCCTGCCGAATCTAGCTGCACATGTGCGACAGTCTCACGGACGACATGTGCTCTCACCGTCTCTTGCGACAACATGACAGCTTGTTCTCCAGGCCCGATACCCCAAACTAAACACTGGCTGCACTGTGTGGCTCGGAGCCCTTACGCTGACTTATGCTGCCACTGTCGCCACCATGTGGAGAGCCGGTTGGGGATACGCTGCGACTTTGCAGATGGCATCTTTGCGCAGTCGCTCTTGGCAACACTAGCCCTCAGCACACGGCTTCCATGTCTCACAGCTATCTAATTGTGTGTGGGGTGGTGCACTCTCCCACGTCTGATTCTCCTCATGTAGGTGGGGCTGCTCGGTCAAGCGGACGCGAAACTTGCCGACAAGTGTGACCTAGGCAGCGAGACATGTTGGCGTCACGGCTATGCTGGCTTTCACGATGACTGCAGCTAGGGTACCTGTGCTGCCTGCCGGCCAGCAGGTCGAAGGTGTTCCACGTTCATGCAGACGCCTGGAGCTGCACTGACATCACCTCTGAACCTTGGAGTCGTGTCAAAACCCTGTCCTGCGTTTCCGTCAGGTGGCATCATGCAGATGCGTCGGCCGCCCTGGACGGCAAAGTTCACCTCACAACAAGCAGTCGGAGCGACTTTCAGTGATTGAGGAAGAGAATACACCTTCGAGTATAGGCTGGCACACATGCTGAGTAGCAAGCGACCAGTTCACCCTGCGAGTCTAGCTCGTGACCGATTCCTTCAGCGAACTGGCATGCTGAACGTTGCTGAACATTCTGAATTACCAGTTAATTACCATTTCTCTTATTTTCTATACAACAATCTCTTCAGGGCGTCCCTTCTCCGAAACCTTCCACTGCCACCATGCGCTGCTATGGTACCTACTTTATGCGGGCAGGCTGCTCCTCGCGAATGTATGATGCCCACCCTCGTACACACGCACACATGAAGACTGTACAGATGCAATGCATGCATTGCCAAGACAAGGTTCTCAGCTCTCGAGCTCGCCTCAATCGTGACTCTGCCCTTCTTCGCTTCTCGGGTGAGACCATTTGTCACTTGCAGTTACACACAGAACTTCAACTTCAACGCCTGAATCTTGAAGCGGTGTTTCGACACCCACAATCGCCATAAAGCAACCCCGTTGCGAACAATCCGCCCCTCCCTCATCTACCCGTGGTACATAGCCCAACTGCCACCAGGGAATATTAAGGAATTGCCCGGTGTTGAATTAGGGCGCAGCAACTGCAACCAGCCTGATGAATCAAGATGCTCCGGAAGTGTATGCTTGTTTTCCGCCCTTCGTGGGGCAAAGCCCTTCAGCCTTTGGACGTGAGAGTTTCGTACTGATACCAGGGCTTGACCTCCAGAACTCTGCAAACGAGCAGCGGCACTGCGGAAGCATTGGCCGCTTGTGCCTGACGCTTGCTAGACGAAAGTAAGCGGAACACTCCTCTTGCAATACACAGCTCACAGCAACATCGCAACTTGCAAACCCGCCTGAGGACCGGTAGAATGATGACGTCTCCGCCGGCCCCGTTGACTTCAGTCTGTGCTGGGGCATCTCCAGCCACCTGACAAAGCTAACTGGATTCGAAACCTCCGCAGTGAAGCTCCGGAGTGTTCGTTTTCCCTTGCACGCAATCGATGCGAAAGCCGAAAGCTTGTCTGGCAAAGGCGTTGAACCTTGGAATGTAAATTAGGCTGCTCCTCGATGCTGCGACCTGCCCTGGACTAGGCAGCTGCTCAGAAAGCCTCAACTCCGAGCTTTGATTTCCGACCCCTCGACTTTCCACGGCGAAGCTAAGGTTCGCCTGTGACCCCGAAGCCTCAGAATTCTGATGGGAACACTGTAGGTCTCTTTCGACCGTGGGCCACAACCGGCTTAGCGAAGCAAGCCTCGCGGATGCTGTCAATTCCCAGCCATCCACCCCCGCAGCCCTTGACACGGCTTGTAGTAGCACACAACAAACCCAGAGCCGACATTCTGTTTGTGATGCAGGCCTCTCGCTGACGTTCCTCTTCTGCATTTCGCTCCGCTTGGCGCAGCTCCTGCACAGATGCTATTGGAGAAGCCGTACAGCAGAGGCGTTGCAAGGTCCTCCTCAACTTCTCTCCGCCGGCTGGCTAAAGCCCTGGGGTACCTGCCATCAAACAAGCTCCCATTGATTCAGGGCCACTGACCATGCTTGACCCAGAATGCTTCAGCTTCAAAGTCAGGGGCACTGCTCCGAAATCATGCTGCCTGGAACATAAGCCAGAACCAGGTACGTGTGCCCAGAATGGTGACTTAACTGGGCGAGAAGCGGATAAGGATGTTCACCGATTGCCCGGGAGGTACCGGTGCACGGCACACCGCACATAGGTTCCTGCTCTGCCAATGCATTGCCCGAAACAACGAATTCAATGCCCTTCTCAAACTTCGATGCCAGCTCCGAAACGCAACTGTGTGCCAATCTCTCACGTACAGGATCCTAAGCCTTAACAGGTGCATATAGGGATTATCGCGCATGATTTCGAGAACGCACGTTCTGGCGAGGGAAGACACCGGGAAGGTATTTGACGAATGTATCCGAATGTCTTAATCAAGATCAAGATCTGGATCTGCTTGCCCTTCTCAGCGCATGGAAGTGCTTGCTTCGAGGCAGTTCTGGGCTGCTCCTGTATCCCAGCGCCTGCTCCAAACACGTTTGACCTCCGTGGCTCCTAGAACTTGCCGATGGAACCGTGAATTGCTCGATAGCTAAGGCACCAACAGAACGTGTGACCGCAAGGCACGGACACGGGCTCCAACAACAACTGCACACGTGCTCAATTGCTGCCGGTAACTCACATGCTGCACTTAGCTCGTGGCCTTCATGCATATCGCACACTCTAAGTGCGGCGGAATGCTTTCGTCAGCCATGACCACCTGAAGTCGAAATCGAAAGCAAGCGAAAGCAAAGAGCAAATACGGCAGCAATGCGGCATGCTGCACCAATCAGAAACCGAAGCCTCATTGGTGTCGCTGTCGGTCATGCTCGCACTGGCTCGCAAGGTTCCTAAAACCTGCTCCGGAAACTCTCCTCATTGCTGACCTTTGCTTGATAGCAGGGAACTTGTTGCTCCAAAAGACCTGATTTTGTGCGATCGGATGCGTGCGTTTCTTCCTGCAACCCTAAACTACTAAAGCCAAGGCCCAAGCTGTCATGTGCAAGGTTGCAGATGACAATAGAAGAAACTTATGCATTCAAATCAAGCAGGGCAGCAAGAGACGTGTCTTCGACATTCTCGTGATGATGAACACATATGTAGCCGCATTCAGCAGACCAGAATTGACTGATGGATCCAGCAAGCCACGGGTTGGCCTTTTTCCGAAAACTTGTTCAGGAGCGGAATCCACTCGAGATCAAGCAGTCTCCGATTTCGTCCTCCTCGGCGTTTCTGTGGCCTGGTAGCCTCAACTCAACACTCACAGCTGTCAAGCTTCGCGTGGGCCACACCGAAACCGGCTTGCTGGGCAAAGGAACTGAAAGTCTCAGAAATGGCTACGTACTCGCAGGCTAGACTTGCTCTAAGTCATTCTAAGTCCGTATCCCCTAGCAAACACCCAGCCCTCGAGCCTGGCTGAGGGACTTGTGAAAGGCGGGATTTCCTGGCGTTGTGAACCTTCTCCGGAGCGGCCTTCCGAATGCGAACTGATGCGAACGGCGATGCATTCCGACACTGGTGACGGCGGGTACGACAAACTTTTTGGGATCGCGCCGCTCATGTTTGCGAAATTGTCTTTGGACATAGTTTTCCCTTGTCTTCAAAGGGCTTCATAGCCAAGTGGGCTGAGCAAAGCTTGCGAAAAAAATCATCTCCGAGAACAACTTCGAGTCCATGATAGTGCACTATCTGTGCTTACCAGGCTAAGACGGCTAAGAAAACCAAACAACACTGCCACACGGTTCGGACGGTAGGATACATCGCTGCGCCCAGCACCGCATGCACACCCGGTGGCATTTCTCCCACAATGCTTTCAATTTCAATCCTTGGGCCTCCTGCTCTGCCCTACATGGCATGCCCCACCTTGGCAACAAGTACGCCAATGACCAGAATGACCTTGCATGCGAAAAGGGCTGAACAAAAGGACTGCATCTTTCTAGCAAGCACGAGAACCGGCGAGTCTCGCCAAGTGACCGTTCCCAGCACCTGTTCGGGCGAACAAGCTTCGTCAAGCCAAACAGCCGCAAGGATGAGCACCTGAATGGATGCAACATATGGTTCGCTGCGTGGATTCGGCAAAGCCCGGTGCTTGCTGAGGCAGCTGCGAAAACAAGCTGCAAGTTGCCAAACCTCTCTGAAGGGCGTCGGGTGTCAACCGGCGTCACCGTGCAAAAATTCTGAGTGGACAGATTGCAGGTGCGACGTTAGCCAGGCGACATCTGCTGCATCACCGGGCCCAAGTACCGCATGGATGTCCATTGCGACCTAAACCCAACTTAGTCAAGTCCAGTCAGGCGTTGCAGATCCGAACGACCATGTCAATGTCCCAAGCTGCAGACAGATTCAGTAGCACCGCTGCCACACAGGAGATCAAAGTAGCACAAAGCGCATGCTTCGAAGCACCAGGCATTGCTCGAAACAAGCCTCCAGCTTCGGCGGGTGGCGCAGTGGCGCTGGGTCCAGATTTGTAGCTACTGCAACAGTCAGTGATGGCACACTGCAGCAGCAAAGGCTGCCAACTGGAAAGGATGCAAAGTGGTTTGTGTGCCATGCAGACAGGGGGCTGGCTCCTTCCCAGATTATTGCGAAAGGGAGGGTGAGGAGCAATGTCCAAACGGCTGCCCAGGCAGCAAGGCGGGCTGGCCCCAGTTGTTCCAAGCAGATTAGCCGCTGCTGCCAGATAGATTTCCTTGCGACTAGCTTCACTCTCTCAGGACCTTACAGTAAGCCGGCATAGTACTGTACATGTACGGTGCAACTTGTCACTTAGACTTGCAGGGCTGCCACCCGACACAGCACCGGCTGTGCTACATGTATTCCCGAACCAATTGCTCAGTCTGCTCAGTCTCACAAGTCTTCGGAATGGTTTGCAGGTGCACACATGCACCACGCTTGCTTGGACGGAAATACGCTGCATGTTGCCCATTCTCGAGCACACGCCTGCGCCGCCGCGCCACGTTACGACTAGCTCGAACTCCCAAACATGACAAACCCGGAATGGCGTGGACGGAAACAGACCGAAAGACTGCAGCATATAGGCATTTTTGAGGACCTACTTGCAGCCCAGGAAGCACGCCGCGGGAGGTGCAGCCCAACAGGACCAGCACCACCGCCAGCAACGAGGCACTGTGTTCACCGCGGACACAGAGGGCGCCTCTGCCGATGCTTTGAGGGCCAGGCCCACTCGGCTCTGTCGTACCCAGACCGCGGCCTCCCAAGCAACCCATCAGGACGGGAACCGCACTCTTCCAGGTGGCATCCCGGCTGCCGACGGCGAGCTCCATGCCTTTGTCCGGCATGCAAGACTGGCGGGAAGCTCGCAAGTCTTAACAGAGCTATGCAGCACAGCATGACCAACATCACGTTGGCCAGCGCAAACTTTCGAGTCCATAGGTATATACTTGTAGCAATGTATGCCATGCAGAGTAAGAGGTAAGGCCTATGAAAGAATTCAGTTGCATCTTCATCGCAGACCCGACGGTGGGATATACAGGATGGAGGGGGGGCTGGGACCCCCGAAGCTGCGTAAGCTGCAAAACCATCAAAGAACCCCAAACCCTATAATCACTAAACACTAAAAACCCTGAACCCCAATCCCTAAACCCTAACCGCTAAATCCTTAAACCCTAATCCCTGCCCTGCTTCGTGTACTCAGCCATGCAGGAGGCAAAAATTCCTGGACCCCTTTGTACAGCCGTTCGTGAGTCAGGGTGCGCACACCATGTTGGGCCTGACTCGACCCCCACCGCCCGCCCTGACACGATCAGGCCTGATACGTGTGCACTTCGGAAGCTTTCATAGCTTCTCTCGTCTTCGTTTTGCCATGTCCCCCGCCTTGAGACCCAAGCTATGTACATATTGGCTTGTCTACACTTACACGAATGTTCATGGCTTGTAGTTACATGCTTATGTTGCTTTTCTGTGTTTGCAATTGCGTGTACTTGTCTATTTGTGTTTACATGTGTACCCGTTTTACAGTATATTCATGTACGTAGGTTTTTGTATGCATGCATGCATGTATGTATAGCTATATCTTGAAACGTGTCTTATTATAAGGTACATATGTATATATGTATATGATATATATATATATATATATGTATATACACTTGCATACATATGCTTGTACTATGTATTCGTTTGTTTTCCTAAACATAGTTGTATTTATACTTTTCGTATAGATACAGTTGATTGTAAAGATATGTATATACGCCGCAGTATGTATATCTATATATATATATACACTCACACACCTCTAAATCTGCATCTATATATACCGTCTGCGGCTATACCTATACCTATGCGTGTATGTGTGTGCGTGTAGATGTATATGTGTATATGTATAGCCTAGCACATGATGAACTTATGAGCCAGAGCAAGCTTAATCACGGAAGAAAGCATACGTCATAACATGCCTCCCAGCGGCAGTAGGTGACCACAGGCGTGCAGGAGCCCAGCATGGTTACAAAGCTCACACTGGCCTTGTTCACAACAACTGATGCAACCCGGATTCAGAATCCTGGTTCCGAAGCGCTGATCCGTTCGCTCGTTTCGCTTGCTGAACTCATGGCCCGACCTGTGTCAACGCCACATTGTGGAGCAGCACAGCGCCACCACCAGCTGCCGAAGGTGGAAGTGTCTGCAGTGCCTCAGGTAGTCTCCACAGTTGTGCATGTCACTTTGCGCTGCAGGATGCACGCAAACCACCATGGTGCATTCTGCTAGTCTCGTGAGTCCCGGCAAGGGCTACCATCTGTTTGCAGAGCACCATTCGCAATTCGCCCGGACGTGGAGGGCCGGCAGCAAAGGCAGTCAGGACAGTCAGTAACATGTGGAGGGCCTCAGAATTCCCAAATCGCACGCTGTGGAACCCTGGGAAAGTCGATATACTCGTTTTGAGGGTTGGATCCTTGGGGGCTGGATCAGTGGGGTTTGAAGGCCAAAACCAATTTCCTCAATCGTGCAGTTCAATTTTCCGACATAGGGTTTCAAGCTGT
>BGNK01006399.1:0-27359 GCA_003297005.1 Symbiodinium sp. clade A Y106
GCTAACCCTTTAGCCTAACTTCGCTAAACCCCCTTAGTAAGCCCCCTAAGTTGCTTAGCTAACCCTCGTAATTGTACCAACCACTTATAACATGTTAGCAACCCCCGAAACATTCAAGTAAGGTATCCGATACACATGCACTTCTGCGACATACGCAAATCCGAGTCTCCTTCATGGGTGGGCACATCGTTCTTGAAATAATAGAAAGATCGGATGCGCTCCTGTCCGGATGTGCTTCAGGCATAAGCTTCTATGGCTCTACGCGTTGAAGCTTCAGAGGATGTGGTTTGGGGTTTGGGTGTTTTTCGTGCCTCCTGTGCCTTTTCAGGGTTTTTGACACTCACACTCGACAAGCCAGACAACGAATTCGACAGCAGGCTTACTTATTGGTGTTACCGATCAAGTGAGCTAGTTAATGATTCGATGAACTCATATTGCTGCAGACCTGTTCAGGTTTCGAAGATTTATGCTGTAAGGCTTGGGCGGCATCCGCAAAAAGAAGGTGCCGTACTACTTTCAAGAGACTTTGGGTGGGTATATTCTGGGATAAATATATTAAGGAGCCCTATATAAGGAATTGCATTTTTACTCAGGCCCCTAAATTTGCTGCGGAAATTACTCATCCTGCCTGCCAAGACCTTCGACAAGACCAGCCGTGAAGCCCGCCCTCGAACAAGATGCTGACAGGACTCGAGTTAAACCCCTAAACCCCACACGCAAACCCTGCCCCAAAAGCAACCCCAGAGAACTCTTGTCAGAGCCCGTATGCATAAAGTATAAGATATACATATATATATACACAAATAAAGATTAGATATGGATATTAGTCCACTTGCAGTAACCCTGAAGGGAATATGAGTCTCTGAAAATTCTAGAACCCTCCTAAAGCCCAAACAGAAACCCTTGTAGAGCCCTTGCAGGAGCCCGTAGGAAGAACCCTTATCACCTGCGGCTCTCTGAGAAGAACCGGTCAAGCCCTTGAACCCCTATAAACCCTAAACCCTATAAACGCCATGAGCCCTAAACTCTTGAAGCTCTAAGCCGTATATAAATCCTTCAAACCTTAAACTAAAGCTTTTGAGCTCCTTCGGCTCTCGGAGAAGCGTCGTCACCAGAATGCGCTTGTTTTGGAAGTTCCAGGGAAGCCAAACCTAGGTTCCCCGGCGTCGTTTTTCCGATTTCGCATTTTTGTAGTATTAATCTTATCAATAATAACAGTAGTAAATAAGGTTAATACTATTAAACCCTGAGCCGGCCCTAAACCCCAGAAAAAGGCAAAAGAGTGCTCTTGGCGGAAGCTTGAAACCCTTGCCCACTCCACACGCCAGAGCAGGTTGAGGCGCTTCTTGTCTGGCCAGAGATTCCTAGGGCTTAGGGTTTAGGGCTTTTTTGACACTCACACTCGGACAAGCCTGGTTTAGGGCTTAGGGTCTAAGGTTTAGGGCTTAGGGTTTAGGGCTTTTTGGTGACACCCGCCCAGCTGAGCAAAGTCGCACCGCAGGGAACTCGTCCGAGCTTACTAACTGAAAGAATCTCAAAAAAATGTGATCTCCAAGCCGAAACCACACCAGCACAGGTTTAGGCTTAGGGTTTAGAGTTCAGGCAGGGCTCAGGGTTCAGAGTCCAAGGTCAAGTGTAGATTCTTCAGGGATGTCTACAAGGGTTCTAGTAAGGGTTTCGAGGTAGGTTCTGTCACTATAAAGCGGTTTTATCAGGACGATGTGAGCGGCTTTGAGTTTAGGGCTTGGGGTTTCGGCGCTGACACTCGGACAATCCAGGCGTGGCATGTGTTTCGAGGTCTGACGAGTGAAACAAGGTTCGGTGAGGGGCAGGGCCACTAATACACCCCTTAGTTACAACCTATAACATACGGGCCTTAATAATTGGAATGGGGTTTGGGGGCCAAGTATACTATTAATCTTAATAAGGAGCCCCCAGAATAGTATTGGTAATTATTTAGGCCCCTATATGAAACGGAAATGGGTCACTTCGCACCTGAGATCCTCTCGGACGTATGATAACCTACGCTAAGGCTCCATGTAACCATATAGTATACACTTAGGCCTACAAGTACCTATATAGGAACCCCTTTAAGGCCTAAGCACCTACTATATGGGTACATGGAGCCTTAGGGCTAGTTGAGGACTGCAGTCGCTACAACAAAAGGGAGATCACACTCGGCACGGTTTAGGGTTTAGGGTTTATAAAGTTTAGGATTTAGGGTTTAGGGTTTAGGTGCAGGTACCACAATCATATGCGATCTCTGCATCTTCACGGTTCTTAAAGGCAGCACAAGAGGTGCACGGAGTTTAGGAGTTAGTGTTTAAGGCTTTGGGTTTAGGTTTCATCTGCCCCCTAACAAACGGGGACAGCAGCACTCACTTTCAGGCAAGCCAATTCAACGACCCAAACTCTGAAACACTACATCTTCAAGTCTAACCAACCCATTGAACCCTGAACTCTCAAATAGTGCAAGTCCGCTGGGCCCAAAGTAGGTTTGTGTTTTGAAACCCTTCGTTCGGGTTAACACTGTAATGCGCACGACAACACTACACGCTCAAGAAAGAAACCAAAGCGGGCCGTGTCTCGATACAGCGGCAAGATCCGACGAATTGGCCGGGGTTAGGGTCTTGCCCGATACCGCCTGATCCACGGGAGAAGCCGGCAGAAGCTACCGTGGGGTAGCCGACAGGTTTTGTTGGGTGGTTAATGAAGCTCTGCAGGGATTTGCTCGGTTTTAGTTTCAACGGGTTTTATAAGGATTGTAAAGCTTAGTTTAGGGGCCTGAGTAGTTAGAATAGGACTTGGGCAACCACTCTAACACTCAGGAGCTCAAGCTTTACAAAGGCAGCAACCAGAAATGGACGAGTATGAGTCGGTTTATGAAACTTACGGAAGGGCTGTTACTGCATTGGTTTGAGGTCTGTAATGTCAGAAACCGTACCTTAAACTACCAAAACCTGATTTGTTGTACCCCTACACATTCCATATCAGGGTCGATAACACGAACCTACGGAAAAAGTCCGTTATGGTAGCTGAAGGTAAACCCCAGACCAAACAGAATAGACCTGGGCCTGAGTTCGTTGGGGTTCGCTGCTTGTCAGAAGCCCTGCGTTCCGACGTCCCGGGACCGGCGCCATGACCCTTAGAATCTCAAATCCTGCAGCCCTAAGGGTCCATGTACCCAAATAGTATATACATTGGCCCCAAAGTACCTGTATAGCGACTACTATATACTGTTTGGGCACATGGACCCTTGGGGTAGAGCCTCCTAATCCACTGGTCTGAAGCTTCGAGGAGCCTCTCGGATGACCTCCAAGCTTTGGTGGAAGGTGCCTGGAAGCAAACCGGGGTTTCCGCTCTCACAACTCGGGCACAGCCAATCGAGGTTCTTGGTGCGAAGTGGGAGTGACACAGTTTGGTCGGGAACAGATCCTCTTTTGTCACAAGAAGGAAAAGATTAAAGTAGTTAGTTGGAAAACAGTGACACAGTAAAGAGGACCCGTGGTTTAGAGGCTTAGGGTTTCGGCGCTCACACTCGGCTTAGGGTTTATAGGGGTTTTGAGTTTAGGGTTTCGGATTACTGAGGTGGCAAATACCATAGACGCCTTCAACACCACAATAAGCTATGCGGATATACGCAACGAGGACGGCATTGCGGTGTAGGCACAAGCTGAACCCTAAGACCCCAACTACTAGAGCTCCCATATGTGGCCCTTATGAAACCCTGGCAAAAAACACTCACAAGATCCGATAGAACCCCTCTAACCAACCATGTGAAAAACACTGTCTTAAACAAACACCTGCAACACTGTAAACACACGCCTCACCCAGGAACACACGGCCTAGGTGCAAGTGTGCATAGGTCGGTCGCAGGTGTTGAGCTGCGAGGCTCTTGTGTTGTAGCAAAACTGTCGCAGTGTGGGCTCCTGCGCCGACCTCCATGGGATCGATAAGAGTTCCTCTACGGGCTCTGTGAAGGGCTTTAGGTTTGGGGATTTAAGTTGAGGGTTCGAGCTGCGACCTATAACAATATCCTATCATTCATCTGCACAGTTGGAACGAAGTCTTGAACAGCCGTCCTCGTCTCACAGTTACAAGTTTCGTATTGTAGGTGCCGTAGAACAGTTAGAATAGGGTGTTTGGGTAGGGCATGTTTTGGTAAACTGTGAAGGGGCTGTCAAGGGGCCTCTGAAAAAGTGTTCAGACTTCTACTTCTTCTACTTCTATGTTAAGGAGGACTCTCGCAACTCGGAACTCCAAGAAGCGAGGCCGTGGAGCTCTAGGTTGCGATAGTCCAAGGAGATAGTCTCTGATCCGGAGGTTTTGCAGTTGCATGCAAGGGCTTCTGCAGCTAATCTCGAAAGCCTTTAAACTGGGGCCCTAAAGCCTAAACTCAACCCTTACTTGGAGGGTCGGGGGAGCCAGTAAGTAGGTAATAAGTAGAGCTATAGGTTATGGTAACTACTTACTAAGTCCCCCGACCCTCCAAGTACCCCATCACAGGCCGCGTAGCAACTGCTGGTCACAGATCCACTTCGTGTTTCCACAGTTCCCAGAGCAGGCATCTTTCTCCTGGATTTAGTTAGGAGTTTCCCAAGATTAGGGGCACCAGGGTCCCCTATTTCCGGAAACCTCTAGTTAGTGGTGTGTCTGGGACATTAATTGGCGTGTTGAGGGGTTGGGTCTTGGGATTTAGGACTTGGAATATTGCAGGTCCTGCCTAGAGTTTTGGGGGTGCGTCCCATTTAAGCAATATGATGAAACATGGCATTGACTAGCAATCGTAAACCCTGAACGTCCAGCTGAGCCTCAGGCCTTCCGAAAGGACTTTTCTTCAATGTAATCCTCATCATCCTAGAATTTCGACGCTCACACTCGCACAAGGCTCATCCTAGGATTTAGGGTTTGGGGGTTGCCTGAGGGCTGGGATCCTCAAGCCCCGAGCCCTCTTGTAGGTCTCTGAATCTGAAAGGAACTACAAGACAGGTTGGCCCCATTTACAACCCTTCCTAGCCCCCATGACCCCATGATGATATCCCCGAGTCTCGCCAGCATGCGTGGTTCAACGATTGTTCAGTTTGGTTGGGGTTGCGGGTCGCCCTCTGCTAAACCCTATACTTTTGACTCTGAAGCCCAAATAGACTCTAAACTCTAAACCCTGAACTCTAAACAAACGCCCCACATCCCGAAGCATAGGCATGAACCCGAGGATCCCCTGTCATCTCGTCCACGAACTCTCTCCAGGTTGAGCCTGAGATTGAGGCTTTCTTCAGGGTTTCTTTGTTTAGCATCTAGGGGGTTCTATGAGGGCGTTCTCGACAAGGGTTCCGTAAGGGTTTGTACAAAGGTGCTGCAAATCGCTTGGAGGTTTACTGCCTTGGGTTTGGGATTTAAGGTTAGGGGCTTGAGTCATGAAAGGTCTATAGGTATTGAAGTTGAGGCAGCTTAGGATTAATAGATTTTTTGGTGCTGCCAGGATCGCGGAGCATTAAGGTTTAGGGAGTTTAAGCGAGAAACATGTGACCCTCAACAAATTGAAATGGTGTTTCGGCACCATGTTATCGTAAAAGTCCAGAGAACCAGAAGGGAATACCCAAACCAATTTTTCCGACCCGATGCCCTCTACTGCTGTCCTCGGGTCTGTTCTACTTTATGATTCGAACCATACTTACTTACGAGTGTCAGACTATCACTACAATACCTTTCAACCCTAAACCCTGAGTTCAGACCAAGCCTGGAGCAAACATCGCAGAATCCTATTGGAAGTCACCGAGCGGCCCGCCACCTGCATCGGCCCGGCTCATGCTCTGTTGTTTCAGGGACTGCGGGCAATTAGGAGCCTCAATTATGAATAGGGCTTGGGGGGTCTGGTATGCTGTAATCATAGTTTAATAAGGAACCCTATAAGGAATCATGCTCGCAACTATTCGGATCTTGACAATATGGGCTTACCTCAATGAAACGAAAGCTCGACTTTACAGCCTAGGCCCTGAAAGAAATGAATTTCGATAATGCTATGTGATGCTCGCTCCGTTACACGCAGGGTGTAAGGGGATAACAGCTGCGTTTTCAGTGTGTGAATTTTGTTTTCCCTAAGCTGCATAACAGGCAAACAGGCCATGCACAGTAAGGTCCTCGGCTCGGAGAGTCGTGAATCACAGATCCTGAGAGCCCTTGGGCTTGCGGTTTGGTAAGTTGTGCCAGCGGTCACAGTGCTTTTCGGCTCCAGTGCAGGCCGATCGAATAATGCATGCATGTACTTGCAATGCGTTTGGTTATGTACGCAGGCATACCCACCATGACTGCTGTCTTCAGTTCCACTGTAGCTCTGGCACCTTGCGCAGTGCTAGGATCCGAGTAACTGAAAAATACAATAGGCTCCCTTTGCGGTACTGGGTAGTTTTATAAATAAGGAACCTAAGATTATGTATAGGGTTCTGCATCGAAACATCTTCTTTCCTAGGCTTCCCCATTAACCCCGCGGTCTGCTCCAGCTATGTAAGCATCCATGTTGCAATGCTCGAATTATATCGCCGGCCAGAGCCTCCCTTAAACAACAAGACCCTCTAAGTCCAAAAAAACATCCGAATCAATACCCCGAGCCCCTCCCCCCTATCGAAGCCTATGTAAAAAACCTTCCCTTACAAGACCCTTGTACTGAAACCCCTCTGCGCCTTGTGAAACTTGACGAATAGCGAGTGGGTCGCAATCTTCGGCGAGGTCGCGGCCGAGGTCGTGACTTCAGCACCGAGGTCTCCGATCTTCAAGGCATGCTGCAGGAAACTGACATCCTGGCTGTCCTTGGTGGTCATATAGCACAGATGATCGTGCATGCAAACAAAGAGGGGCGTTGTGTATGTATGTGTGTATATATATATATATAGATATGAATTTGTATTTATATGTATTTTTCATGTATGTATAGTATGTATGTGTATGTATATATATATATATATATACATATATATATATATGTAATACCATTATTACCATATGCATATATATATATACACATATATATATACATATGTATGTATATACTTATGTTTATCCAGGTTTGAGTTCCGTTTGTCATTATTGCTGCTTTCTCTGCATGGGTGAGAGGAACGGTTTCGGCTGGGGCTGTTGTAAGCTGCCTGGCGCATCGCTGTATTGGTTCCTTTTTCGGGTAATTGCAGCTGCCCCTAAACCTCCAGGAAAGGCCTACTCCCAGAGTCCTTATGAGCCATTTTCAGAATAAACACGGAACCCGACACCCTAAACCCCGAAACGCGTAACCTTAAAACGCTAAGTTAAGACAGACCTGGCCTAGACCACTGGACCACAATGCCACGGTGCAGATGTCTAGTTTGCTGATAGATGTGCAGAGCCCGCTTCAGGAAGTTGCGAAAGTTCATAGCTCTTTCAACCCCTAGCAGTTTATGTATGCATTAGCCCTAAACCGACATGTTGAAATCCGGCTGAACCTGGCAAGGAATCCGAAATCCTTAAACCAGGCCGCTGTACAACCCGTCAGTTTAGCTTGTGCGCAAGATATGGTCAGAGCTAGCATTTCGCAGCGCGAGCATCTCCTGGCTCCGGTCACCTACGCTACTTGGAGGTTCATGGGAGTTATAAGTCCCCTAATATGGGTTATAAGTATAGGTACCCCACTTATAACCTCCAAGTAGACTCCCGGAGCCGCAATCTGGGCTTCTGGGAATTCGGGGGTTTGGGGCCAAGGGATTTACGGCTTAGGTCTGGAGTTCAGGGACTGTGCATAAGAGCTTTCACGGCTTTCGGTCTCCTGGGGCTTCACCCCCCGAGTATCTAATGTAAGGGACCCCCAAACCCTATTCTAATTATTAAGGCTCCCGTGTTAACCTCTATCATACCCTGGAATACTCAGAAGCGCACTGGCCTGTAAGGGCTTAGGTTTAGGGTTGAAGGTTTGAGGGTTCTGGGCTGGGGCATGTTATGGTTGCCTTGAGGTTTGTGTAGCCTCTGTTTACCTACATGTCCAGTATCCTAAGCGAACTAAATGTCAACAAAAGGTCAAAGGATGTTAAAGGTTAATGTAGGGGCCTTGATAACTAGAATAAAGTTTGGGGCTCCATCATACTATAAATATAATTAGGAGCCCCCAAACTAGTATTGGTAATTATTTACGCCCCTATATTATATGGGAGTTTCCGAAAATAGGGGGCCCTAATACAGGAACCCTAAATAGTAGGATCCTTATTATAATTACCCCAAAATAAGGTGCCCCTAATTTTCGGAAACTCCCATATTACCACCATTATTAAGAGTTTGACCCCTCGACATCTTCAGGCCAAAGCACCTCGCAAGTCTCAGCTTGGGCCAAAAGCAGCCAGGCTGAGGCGCGCAGCAGGGAATGGAACATGGAGGGCAAGGTCAGGGTTGAGACCTTGTGTCGTTTGAGTAAGCGAGACGGCTGCGAATGCACGAGTTGTTTGGGCTTCTGGTTTTTTGAATCTTGATCGGGGTTGACATAATGAAGGCAGAGTACTCTACGGTAACTCTAGGATGGCAACATGCTTCCCATACCACAGACTTTTTGCTAGTTGCGGGGTCTCTGCTCCCGGCAACCTGCCGGAACACAGCTCACCAAGATGAAACCTGCAACCACTCCTCCAAGCCGAAATTTGCAAAACCACTGGTGTTTGAAGCGCTCTGTCTAGGCCGTAAGGCTTACTGTACGGGGTGCGAGCTTGGTGCCGAGAACTCTTGCTAAGTGTTGAGGGTGAGGTTCGGTTTCTGCAGCTCTGGGGGTTCACCCTTCAAGTGCCCAAAGCCCCAAACCCTAACCGCATCCTAAACCCCAGACCTATACCCTGGGCAGTCCCAAGGAGCATTGGCGATTTTGTTGAAACTCAGGTCCAGCTCCTGAGGAAACGGGGGGCACAGCTCTCGGCATCCTTTCAATATAAATGAATGGAGCCTTGAAAAGTGTAACAGGGTTGCGGGATATCTTAGAAGAAAGCATATGGCAGGGCTGTACAGTAAAGGGATACTGTTACGAAGTATTCCAACCTCCATATCAAGGTCCTTGTGCTTTCAGACAGGTACTCCATATGGCCCTGTGCTTCTGATGCATAGTGCTTCTCGTTGCTTATTTGAGTTGTAAGGCTTAGGGTGCATGAGCCGGTGAGAAGATTGTAGGGTCGATCACAGGTCATACTTCTATTGAATTTGAGCGCGCGTGACTACGCTGATCCCGAAAAGTTGTATTGTGGTATATGTATACACCGCCCGATCCAACAGACTTGCGGTCTGCAAGGATGGATGCGTAGAACTTCATGTGGCTCCAGGCTAGGCGCAACGGACTGGACTGACTAGAACCTGTGAAAGCTTGAACGTGAATCCTAGCTCCAAGCCTTTAGCGTTCAAGGTTCTAGTTTCTCTGCGGGCTTCGGCATCTGGACATTCAAGACGCACAACATACGGATGTGATGTAAGATAACACAATGTTGTAAAATACCCTTTTATATGCTGGATTCTAGATAACACTAGATGATGGAATATAATATAGTCTCTCAGAAAAACCGCTTGGGGTTCAAGGTTTCGTTCCCACCCAGCTGCAACCATAGGGTTTCGTAGAGGACCGAAACAATCCAAAGCCCGACTGTTTACCGTGTCTCGGCTCGTTGCACCTCTTGCAAAGTGGGCAAAGGCCCAGCACAGCTGCTGCCGGTCTACTCTGAATGTAAAGATTCGGAGCTTCACTAGCCTGTTCATTTATAAATCTTGCTGTTTATCTGTTTTCTCTTTGCAAATTTTAATATTTCATAGAACCGTTGTTGCGTGCCACTGAACAAATCGTTGCACCGCTACTGCATGAGTTCTCTGAGAGGCCGACTGCTTCTGCAGTTTAGCGGTTGGGGGCTAACGGTTAGTATGGGCTGAGTGGAGAACCGGTGAAAGTGCGTGAAGCTACCAAAGTAATCAGAGTAAGGCTTGTAGACAGGTACACCACATCAACACTGGCATTTCGAAACCATCATTCGTGAAATAACGGCTGCGAAGAACATTGAAACCCTACATGCTGCAACCGCACTCCTCTCAAGCCTCAACCCTAAGCGCCTAAGCACTACAAAGCCATACATAAGCCCCAACCCCGGAACCCGAATACACTAAAACCAAAATCCCTGTAAAAATTACTCAGCCCCCCCCCCCCAAAAAAAAAAAGAAGCAAGCGTAGAGTTGGTGAACTGTAGCCTCCATGCTCAAACAGCGAGGCATCTGCTCGGCGATGTGCCGTGCCTGAGCTGAGAAAAGCGCAGGAAAACCGGGGCCCTACAAGCGCTCAGGGCTTCGCTGAGTGGCAAGAGCAAAAGAAGCACCCCAAAATCAGCCTTCAATGCAATACGGGTGCAATAGTTCATGTTGCATTGCGTGAAATGTAGCACGAATACCAATCGTGCTTCCATGTTTTGCAGCTGCCCTCAAGCCTCATTTGATTTGGCATCGGGCTTGCCTCGTTGTTTGGGGAGGCTCCCTCTGCTCAGAATGTGTTGAAGCAGAGACGACCCCTCCTGATGCATGGAGTTCGTGCCAGTCGCGCTTCAAGCTCTTGTGCCAACATCAGCAACTGTATCATACAATATCATGGGGGCCCACAACCCCAGACCTTCCAAAATCCCTTAATTAAGGAATATACCTTAAAATATAATAGGATCCCTAATATGATTTAAGGTATACTCCTTAATTAAGGGATTTTGGAAGGTCTGGGACCATGAACTCAACACCGAAACCCCCACATAAACCCTAACGCTCGGCCCGAAACCCAAAACATCATACTATAGGGGCCTTAATAATTACAATAGGGTTTTTTTGGGGGGGGTATATTATACCATACTTATAATAAGGAACCCCCACAATAGTATCTGCAGCTATTTAGGCCCCTATACTACCTTCAAGCCCTGAATGCGACAATAGTTTTGACCGGAGAGTCGGAATCCGCAGACCCGGCAATGCCAACTATAGGCCACGCCCCTTTTTTGCCCTGAAATCCCCAAACCCAGAAACCCTATAAGGTCGCAGGAAAGGCTCGCCGACGTCGCCGACGCGATTCGAGCGCAGCGTGATCTGCGCGAGGGAACTGCAGGCTGCAAATGCCTCCTTGGACGGTTTAGGCTTTAGGGATGCTTAGGGGTTTAGGAGGATTTAGGGGTTTAGGCTTTAAGATCGAGGTTTAGGTATTAAGGGGATTAGAAAGCTTTAGGGTTCAGTGGCTTGTTTCGGGTTTGGACCTTAGGTTCGTTCAGGGCTTGGCATCGAGGGATTAGCGATCCTGTTGAGGGGTTCAGGATTAGGGGTTCAGGGTTTCGGCCTTAAGACTCCAAAAATGATCGGGGCTTGAAGAGCTCCCTCTCCCTCCCTCCCTCGCTCTCGCTCACTCGCATCTCTGGGTCGAGGCATGGGGCAGATTCAGCCTTAGGTCCAGGGGATTAAAGGTTTAGAAGCTGGGGATGTTCTCACTCTGACCGAACATTAGGCCAAGACGCAAAGAGCACTCTGCAGCCTTCATCAGCAACGCCGTTTCCTGAAACACAGCTCACGTGGTTTACTCAGCTCGACAACGTGAAAGTGGCGAGGGTCAAAGGCCGAAACTTTGCTCACAAGCTGATGGTTCGAGGCATCATGGCAGCTTGACCGATTTCGGCATGGCTCTCTGGATCTTGCTTCTGACATCCACCAGGCTTCTACCAATGTCAAAACCAGAGTTGCCTCTGGGCAGTTGCAAGTCGATGACACCTTCGCCCGACCACTACTCAACAGGACAGATTCCCACGCAGCTTGCGGAGAGCCTTGTCAAAATGCTCAGGTCTAGAGTTGTATGAATTCAGTCTGGGTGACACGGGCCTAGAACTCCCAGTCCAAGGACAAGCGACTCCGATCACTTCACAAACTCTTCCAGTTCAGTTCACAGAATGACGAGCTCGAAGGACAACGCGTGTTGTGCACCCTGTATTATATACAAACTCTACTGGGGCATCGTCGTGTCGATACTCGTTCCTTAAACCAAAGCTATCAGCTTGAGACTTGCAATCATCAACTCATCCAAGTGTCCTTCCAGCTCCTGGGGCAGTGGAGGCATGATCTGCTGGAACTTGCATGGGGCTGATACTTATGACTTACCAGGACGCACCCCAAACCCTGCAAAACCCCGAAGTCTCGATCATGTATTATTACAGTTCTACGTTCTAAGTAAATGTCAGAGCCCATCCTCTACAAAAGCACTCTACGCATCATCATCATCATCAGCAGCATCAAAATCACCTTAAACTCTTAAACGACAGCAGTCTCAGGTCATGTTCACGATAATGATGGTGAAGCCGATGATGCTCACCGTCATCGTCATCATCTCCACCGGCATGGCAAAAGATCCTGCAAACATTATACTCGCTGAAGTGATGATTTGATTCTGCTGCGGATGCTCCTAATGATCTTGGTACCCGGTACAGGTGGGCGCAATGAAACAACCACCCCGGAAAATGATGATACTACGATTGGAGAGCCGCAGGTGGGCAAACCACAAGGAAGATGACAGTAGTCGTAGTAGTGCAGTATTGGTAGTTCAGATCAGAACCCGTCGACTTGCGGGCACATTGGGGGCTTCCGAAACCGAAATCCAGGTTCTCTAACCTGCCCCGAAACCATGTCTCTAGCCCGATGCTGTTGAAGCGGGGCTACTTGCACCAGAATCCTGCACTCTCGGCTCCATGCACCCTGAACTCAAGCTCTGCGGACAAGGGGACTATGTTGACGAGGAGGTGGCACGCCTCGACAGGGAGCTGACTGCGAAGGGCAGCCCTAATGTAGGG
This sequence comes from Symbiodinium sp. clade A Y106, assembly GCA_003297005.1. NCBI lineage: Eukaryota > Dinophyceae > Suessiales > Symbiodiniaceae > Symbiodinium > Symbiodinium sp. clade A. The sequence goes on from BGNK01006399.1 coordinate 12,831, forward strand.
GCCTTAATAATTAGAATAGGGCTTTGGGGGTTCCTCATTATAATTATAGTATAATATCCCCCAAAACCCTATTCTAATTATTAAGACCCCTACGTTACCGTAGAAAGCCCATTGTCCTTGACCTTTGCACTGAGTTCTTTGTGCTTTACAGGGTTCAGTGCATGTGCGCCACAATCCTAACACCCTGATCTCAAGCCCTCCTGGACCTAGGGATGTCCCAAGACGGCTCGTAGGTAGCTTTCTTCGGCAACGATATTTGTGAAATGTAGTCTCCTGCCGCTCCAAAAAAGAGGGGTGGGGGCAGAAAACCCTTCCAAGCCGAAGTCAAACAGCAAGCAGAGGCTAACCCCACACCTCACATCCCTATACCCCCCCCCTACGCTTTTACCTCAATTCTCAACCCGCCTCCCAAAATCAACCTTCCAAAACACTAAAACACAAAGCACCTCCCAAAACCAATGCCACAATCCCGAGAACAAAGCAACCCACCAACAAATATAATCATCCAAAACATAACCCAAAACCCAAAGCACCTAAACAAATCCTACCCTCAACCATAAAATAACCAATATCCTAATATGAGGTGTGGGGTAAGACCCTAATAGAAAAATCCCCAAAAGATTATAACCCGAACTGGGGGATGTTATCCTTTTAGACAAATAATAATAGTATTTATTATTATTATCATTTATTTAGCAATGCCAACATCTATACAATCTACTCGGTGCTTCAACTACTTTGAAATCTATGTGTTCCAATCTTTCTTTACTACAAACATACCGTGTTCCTTGTTTGTGTATTTCTAACCAATGATATTTTTGTAATTTTTTATGCCACGTGAATTTAGGCGTATATACATATGGTTCATCTAAATAATTTCGTCCGTCTTGGGCTTGTTCTATAAATTTTAGTATTGCTTGTTTGATTGGCACATAATTCTTCGTTTCTATTTGTTCAAGTTGAAATATGTGATTTGCGGTTGTTAATAACAGCCTGTCATCTTGTGTTTTAAAATCTTCTTGTTCTTCTGGTTCTTCTTCCTCCATCTCATTTATATTACACAAGAATTCGTTAATGACTTCCTCCTGTTCTTTGGGTTCTTTGTTTTCTTCTTTCTTCTCTTCCTCTCGTCTCATAATATCCACTGTTCTTCCGTCTATAATTTCAACAAATAGTTTTCCGTTCCTTACATAAGTCATCATCATACAGTTTTCAATATATGGTATATTGTCGGTTAATGTATTCATACCTTCATTCTTTATCAAGTTTAGGTCATTATTAATTTTAAGTATTTCCTGTTTGTTTGTATATCCGGATGTTTCTGCCATTAATATATAAGTCCTCAATTCTTTAAATGTTTTTTGTAAAATACGGTTTTGTAAAATACAATGTCTAATATGCTCTCTCTTGGTCGTCAAATTTAATCTCATAATATTCTGATGTAATGAGTTCTAACTTTTCTAAAATCTTTTGACTGCTGATGTGCTTGATTGGTTTTACAAAGTCGCGAGAGCCTCGCGAGGCATCTGCCGAAGCGTCATCTACATCGCTCATATAAAAGTTTTAGATTATTTTTTAACACTTTTAAAACTTTGCGTTTTTTCTACTATCGTTCTGCCTATCTAAGCATCTCCTACATACGATATTGTATTCTTTGTGTTTCTGTAAGCTTATGAAATTTTCCATTTCTTTACATACATTACATACCGGACAAACTCTAACTTCCAAAAAATTATGACTAAATCCATCATAATTACTAGAGAATGACACTATGATTTTGTCAGTATATATAGTCATATAATTCGCTTTATAATAAAAATTACAAAGCCAATTACTTAATGCTTTAACAAACTAATTAAGCACCATCTTATGTGATGCTATTGAATGTATCTCATTACTTTCCCCGTTCGTGAGACCATTCAAGTGAGACACTGGGGTTGCTATCATAGGGGCGTTTTCTTCTCCTTCGTCGCGAGCCTGCGAGCCTCGCGAGGACTTCTTCCGAAGCGTCCAAAATGGCACACTTGCCTCTGTCNGAGACACTGGGGTTGCTATCATAGGGGCGTTTTCTTCTCCTTCGTCGCGAGCCTGCGAGCCTCGCGAGGACTTCTTCCGAAGCGTCCAAAATGGCACACTTGCCTCTGTCATATTGTAACATAAATAAACCCTTAATCTATTTTAAACTTATATTTATTTACATCTTCTATATCTTTTTTAATTAAATCAATATCTGTTTCAATTTTATCAACACGCTCTTCTAACTCTTCTGGTGTTATTTGACTTTTACCCCATCCTGTATCGCATATTTCAACGCTTCCTGTTTGTAAATTAGTATCTGCTTTGAAAATGTCATCGGGTGAGGTATGCCTACCAGCACCGAATTTAGTATTTCTCTTATCAATAAGTGTATTTGTTGTTATTACATTATTCTCCTTTGTTGTTTTAGTCTCCTTATGATAAAATTGTCTTTTACAACGGCACGGAATACAAGATATACCTTTAGTATTAATACGAAATCCTTTATTATTGCTTTCGTCTGAAGCCTCGCTCATTTATATTACTTAGATTTTTTAAAATATTCTTCAATAAATAGCAAACTGCCTTCAAAAAGTCTAATAAACTATAACAACACATTCTGTACCTTGGTGTTTTTATTATATCTATTTTCTTTATCTCGTCTATAACATCTAAATAGTCGTCATAATCGCTCATATATTAATAACGATATAATTTTTCTATGTATTAATAATAATGAATACTCCTATAGTTAAACCTATCAATGTTAAAGAATATGATTTTGAGCAATCTAAATATGAAGTAGCACCTAAATTACCCTTTAGTCAAATAATAACAGGACCTTCAGGAAGTGGTAAAGGAATATTACTACAATCAATGATATTAGACATTTACAGAGATGGCTTTGAAAGAATATATATTTGGTCTCCTTCTATTTCAGTTGATAGTAATTGGTTGCCAGTTAAAAAATATATTCAGGATAATTTGAATATGAATTTAGAAAAGGAAAAGTGTATGTTTGATGAATATATACCAGAAGAGTTAGAAGCGGTGATAAAAAGACAGCATAAAGTAATAGAGTATCAGAAGAAGAACGACCACAAGAAATTGTTTTCAATTCTAATAATAGTTGATGACTTCGCTGATTCAAAAGCATTTTCAAGAAACTCTCCTTTGCTAAATCAGTATGTTCGCGGGAGACATAACGCAATTAATATTATTACTTCCACACAAAAGTTTAATGCTTTATCTCCTATCATTCGTGTTAATAGTCGTCAGTTATTCTTTTTCAGGCTAAGAAACTATAAAGAAATTGAAACAATGGTTGAAGAATTAAGCGCGGTATTGATTAAGAAATCAACTGTAGCAGATGCTAAAAACCTTGCAGAAGCAAAGAAATTATTGTTAGAAGTGTATAATATAGCAACAGAAGAACCTTACAGTTTCTTATTTATTAACTTAATGAAATCAGATGTTAATGATATGTTCTATAAAAGATTTGATGCTAAATTAGTCATAGACTAAATATACTTAAAGACAGAAGACCTTTAAACAATAATGGAAACAGTTTATATATTTCTGCTGGAACAGCATATTATGTTTTTTGTGTCGCACAGATGAAAGGCTTTATTGAAAGAGACGGATTTACAAGGGAAACGCTAATAAATTGTCTTTTAACGCCACTTATGCCTGTGTTTGTTCCATTAATGCTTGTTGTTTATAGTCCATATTATATATATGAAAAATGTTTTCACAATAAAGCAGAAAACGAAAATCAAAAGTCAAACGAAAGATTTGAAGGTTTCCAAGAACAAGCACAGAACAACAACGCCGTTTAGAATAGTTAATAATATTATCCAAAAATAATATTTTTAAATTAATGAATAACTACACAAGTTTATTGAATGTTTTGATTTCCTAACGATTTTAGATAATCTTGATGTTTCTTTGTTTTAAAATTAACTGCTTTATTTGACACTGTTGTTTTTCCACCACATTCACAATCAATTTTGGTTTTTTGTTGTTCAAAAAATGTTGCTGGCCTATTTAAATACGCTTTCCTATCAATTTCTTTGTATTTGCTTGGATTGTTTTTCTGTCTTGTTTCATTTCTTCAGCGTGTTCTTCTCTGTATATTTTATGTTTATGATTCACATCGTCTTTATTATCTAAATACCATTGTTTTTGATAAGCAATTTTATCTTCACCTGATGTAAAGGAGTTAATCATATTTAATGATGGTTTAATTTGTTCAGTTAATTCTCTCTCTATTCTTCTTGCTTCTAAATTGTTTTCACATTTTCTTGTTTCTATTAAAATCATTTCCCAATTATCCCAGTGTCCGTTTTCTCTGATGAACTTATATACTTTATAATGATGTTTTGAGTTGTTTGGATTACAACATCTTGTTTTATGATGGTGTTTTCGTTTTGTAAATTCGGTTGTATGACCTACATAGCAATCTGCTATATTTGTATCTTTACATACAAGTTTGTAAAAATGAGTATTACTGTAATCTATCGCTTTTCTCGGCATAATCCTGATATGTGTTATAAGTTCTTATATCTTTAAATATGTTCTTACATTAATTAAAATAAACTGTAATTACATATCTGAACAGGCAAACGATACATTATTTTATCACTCTTCTTTTGTTTTACTTCTTTTATTTCTTTTATCATTTCTTTTAACACTTTAATTTGTAGTTTATCAATATTAAATCTAAATCATTTTCATTAATATTATTTATTTGATTAATACAATCATTCTCATTATTTGTTGAAATTCTACTTCCCATACTATATTATAACTTATATTTTAATTACTATCGCTTTTATCTCCTTTCCCTTTACCTTTCAACTTCTTTACTTCTTTTTTCAGTTTATCTACTTCATTTATTGTTGTCTGTAAAGCAGACCACAATATAGGAACACACATACTATAATCAAACTTTAAATAACCATCTCTTCCTTCTTTAACAACATTCCCCCATTCCGAAGGCATTTTATCAGTTAAAAAATCATTGGCAACCATACCCACGCAAGGTCTGTCGCCGTATTTCTCTTTATCTATAAATTTGTATGTTTTAGGTTTGATATACTTTACCATCTCAACGGCTTTCTTTGAATTGATTTCCTTTATTCCCTCTTTTAATCTTTTGTCAGAGCTGGGAGCAATACTTCCTGTATAACTAATATCACCTATAACATCAATACCCCCGTCATTAACTGTCAATACATTTTTAGTTCCTATTTCTATTATTGTGTCTCCGTTTGTATCTGGATTTCTGAAGAATATTTGGTCTATTGGTCCTGCTAATTGTGTATGTGTAATACTTGCTTTTTCAAAAAAATTAACGCTACTACCTAATACTCTAAATTCTGGTGTTCCTGTTGCTCCAATATCTACATCAAAATCTCCCTCTGATGTTAGTTTACCTATTGTATTAAGTGTATCATTAAAAACTGTAGGTTTGTTTAATGTTATTCCGTTAGTATCATTTAAATTTATAAATATATCTGATGCTGTCGGGTCTGCGCTTCTGTTAGATTGAATACAAAAATTCTGTTCTATTGTTGCAATATGATTTAATGAAAAATTAGCATTAGATTGTTGATATATTCTACCTCTACTATTTATTAAAATGTTGTTATTAAATGTATTGTTAGTGCCGTTAAAATTACAATCGCCACTGAAATTAGCACTACCGCCACCGGCTACATTTAATCTTGTAGCACCACCTGCTATTGCTCCAATACCTAAATTATTACAATATACTGCTCCTCCTGCTGTTGCTGTATTCAATAATAATAACGACTGACTATCGTTTGAAGTATTATAAGCATTCATATTAAATGAATGCATTTTAATATATCCTTGCACGTTCTTAACTTGTAAAACTGGCGATGCGTCTGTTGTATTTTTGAATACTTCAATACCATTACCATTAGTTGCTGTTATTGTATCTCCGTTCATTGTAATATTATTATCAACTTCTAAACTATCAACTTTTGTAGCTCCTCCTACCGATAAATAATATCCGCTTTCGTTTGCTTTACCTATTCCTACTTCAGCGCTTGTTAAGCTTCCTAACCTCATTCTATTAGAATTATTAACTGCTGAATTATCATTTAAAATCATAATATTACCGTCTTCTGTGTTAGCATTGGTGCATTTTTAATTATTATTGACATATATCCATTGTGCCGTTCCGTCTCTTATTCTTAATGTTGGATTTGTATTATTAGACACTCTCCATAAAGAAATTCCATTAGTAGATATTGGTAAAAACATAGTATCATTATTAAGACTAATTGCACCATTAATAAATAATTGTTTAAAAAATGTTGTTCCGTTTGTTGTGTTATTACATTCTATATAAGTGTTTGTGTCGGTGTCGTCATTAGTTCCGTTAATTAATCTTATGGCGCTTGCTGTTTCATTTATTGATAAATCTAATTAAACATTTGATTTTGTAGCATTTGTGTATCTTTCAATACTTGTGTTGGCATTGACTAATTCAATAGGATTAGAAACGCCACCACCTGCTCCGGCTATTAATCCATCTACCTCAGTTTTATTATAATAGTTAGTAGCTAATTGGCTATTAGTTTGGTAATTTGTTGTTAGTGTTGCTGTTGTAGCATACGGAGCTAAGGCTGTATTATCAATCCAGTTATTAGCGTCAATTTCGGTTTTATTATAATATGATGTTCCTATTTGTGTAGAAGTTAAATAATCGTTTGTTAATGTAGATGTTAAAGCATAAGGTGCTAAGGCTGTATTATCAATCCAGTTATTAGCGTCTGTTTCAGTTTTATTATAGTAATTAGTAGCGAGTTGCGTATTAGTTTGGTAATTATTAGTCAAATTGGTATTAATAGCATTTATAGAACTGAAATTATCAAGTGCTTTTGTATCTACAACGGCAATAGCACTATCTACCTGTGTCTTGTTGTAAAAGTTGGTATTTAATTGTGCCGTTGTTTGAAAATTATTTGCTAAATTATTATTAATATCAGTAGTTACTAAATTCTGACCGTCATTGACTGCTAAAATTGGATTTACTGCATCGTCTAAATCCTGTTGTGTTGTTCCTCCTCCACCTCCTCCATTACCTACATTAATGTTTGATATTTCATTATCCACATAAGTTTTTGTAGCGTATAAATCACTTAAGGCTGTTCCATTAACAACAACCCTATTCGCTGATACTGTATTCGTATTATTTAATGTTAATGTCATTATAATAATAATTAGATAAATTATTATTAGAATGTTAAATTAATCATACACTTTCAAGCCGAGATCTTTTATTTCAATCACCTGTTCTGAAAGCATTGTAATAAACATCTCATCAGGCATATCATCAACTGGGATACTTGCCCCTGCTGGTTTAACTCTGATTAACATTTGCTGACCTGCGCGTGAATGAAGCTACAAGTTTAGAAACGGAACGAACAACTGGAACATTAATATCGGTATAACCTGCTACTGATTGTGATTGTGTAATATATGTTGTATAAATAACTGGTAATCCCTTACCTTTTAATAAGTGTTTAACATATTCATTATTTAAATTATTATCAAGGGTGCAAATATCGCAAGATACAAAAGCGTTGTTAAGTTCAAATAGTTTTGAAGTGTTTGAAGCATTACCACCAGGTAGTGCCACATCAGTTGTAAAACGGTCTCCAATTGCGTTTGCTTCAGTGTTGTCATCAGGATTAATAATACAATCAGTATCATTATTTACGAGTTCAAGTTCAATAGTTAAATTACCCATATATTTTAATGGTAAATATTTGAATTGAGAGAATAAACCACATAATGGTTTAAATCCTACTGTCATTTGATTTTTAAAACCAGGGCAGTTTGTGCCATTTACTTCATAAGTTAAAATAGCACGAGCATTATTAACTAATGTTTTAACTTCATCGTCATATCTATAACCGAAACCTTCATTTGCCTCATCTTTTCTTGCTCCTTGAGACATCAATTTAGAAAACATCTGATGAACACGATTGTAATTGTCAAAGTCTTCAACAACCTGATTACCGGCGATAATTCGCATTCTTCTAAAGAAAGAATAAGGCGGTGCTAATGGTCGTATTTTTCGGTTAAGGTCTTGGTCAAGATTTTGAACTGTAAAGAATACACGAACACTTTGAGGGTCTAACCATCCGTTGTCTTCAGCATTTAATGAGAATTTTAATACACGGTTTCCTGATGTAGGCTTATATACATTTGAACCTNCTATAGAAAATTTAATTAAATATAAATATTAAACTATATTTAATCAAATAGTTTAAAATTGTATGAAATTTCTTTATTATTGTTTTTCTTTTTGTTTTTTATCTCTTTAACTATATTAGTATTCTCTCCATCTTCTACAAGTTTCCTTATCTCTTCATAACTGTTATTCTTAAATTTCTTCTCTTTCGGTTGTTTCTCCGTTTGTTCATAAGATGATGACTTATAAGAAAACATATATTAATATTATTTTTTATAATTTAATCAAACTGCTCTAAAATTCTTCCTGTGCTATAGGTTCATTACCTGCTTTATTATGAACATTGCCTATATCTTGATACGAATGATTTTGTAAAGGGTTTAATGTTCCCCTGTTTAATGTTAAGCTGCCTTTATCAAAAGCGCTAACAGGGTCGCCTGACTTTCGTATTCTTAGATTAGTTCCTGTGTCTTCTGGTCGTTGTCCTGAAATAAAAGGAGAACCATAACTTCTACTTCTAAAAATATTACCATAATCATTGTTTATTTGTTGTCCTACCGCTGAGCCTAAGCTATGGCTTATTATATCAGTAATACCGTAATGTTTTTTACCGTCAATTTCAATAGCACCGTCTTGAATGAATTTATCAACATCTTTGTATCTTTTCGTATTTCTTGTTTGGTAAAATGGTAGTTTAAGGTCGTCGTAAAAATCAATCGGGTCTTTTGTTCCAGCAATGTATAAAATACTACCATTTCTATAAATCCTGTTGGGGCTTTCATAAGCAAGTCTTAAACCTTGAATGTTTCAGTCCCTGCTAATTCTTGTTTAACTTCACCATTTATTTTATTTCTATTGTTAGGCGCTTCGTATAAAACTCCTTCATTTCTTCTTGTATGTTTATACATTAAATATAATTAACTTATAAACTATTTCTAACTTAATTAATAATGCTAAAGTTCAAAAAGATATATGTTGACAGTAGTTATAAAGTCAGTGGCACTTCTTCAGATTTTGTTATTGATTTGCCCGAAACAGTCCAGTTAGAAGAAAACACAAAATGTATAATACACGAGGTAAGCATTCCCCATTCTTGGTTTTCAATACAGCAGGGTTTTAATGATAATCTTTATTTCTACCAGTTAAACCCTAACGGTGTTAATCCTGACATAATTGACTATCGCATCTTCTCTATTGATGAAGGTAATTATTCAGACGCTGAACTTGCTGACCGGATACAATTTTGGTTAAATGATTATTTTGATAGTAGAAACCCAGATGTTGTTAGAACCGATACTTATACAGTTTCATATAGTGCAAAAACGAATAAAATAACCATAGCGGTTAATTATGCTAATCTTATCTTTAATGTTTTTACAGATGCAGAAGCAATAGCAAATCAAAATGAATTCACAGGCATTGATGTTAGTAATTTGCATTCAATTAATAAAGTTGTAAATATAGTGGATACATCACCTACTCACGGTATAGCTTTGCCTTTTGTTAGTGGCTTTGTTGATTTGATTAGTGTAAAGAATTTGTATTTGCATTGTGATGAAATAAGCAACTACAACCAATTAACCGTAGCAGGTAATTCATCAATAATAAAGAAAATAAATGTGTCAGTCCCCTATTTAGGTATTATACAAGACAACCAAATTAACGATTTTGATTATGTTGATTGTAGCGGTAAAATTCTACGAAGGTGTAATTTCCGTTTTTCAGACGAGTTTAACAAAACAGCTAATTTCAATAATGTTGAGTGCTCTTTCAGTTTAACTTTTTTCAGGGATTAATAAATATCTAATTAGAAAAATATAGACTATATTAATAATGAGTGCTGAAGCAGTTGAGGAGGTTAAAAATGAAGNAACTTTTTTCAGGGATTAATAAATATCTAATTAGAAAAATATAGACTATATTAATAATGAGTGCTGAAGCAGTTGAGGAGGTTAAAAATGAAGAAGTAGCTGAAATAGATAATACTGAAATTAATGAAGAAACCAACGAAGAACAACCCACAGAACAAATCAAACAAGAAGAGACAATAACAAGCCCTATTGAAGAAACTAAAGAAGAGACACAACCAACAGCAAAAGCAAAACCGAAAGCAACACCAAAGAAATTAGCGAGAACAGTTAAAGTAGTTGATTTAGTAGAATGTGAGCATTGCTTAAAGAAAATGACACCAAAATCATTAAAGAACACACATCCGCACTATTGTAAGGGACAACCAACCGAAACATTACCAGTAAATAAGCAGAAGGCAAGATATGGGTCAAAAATTGAACAAAAACTAAGAAAAGAAATAGAGGAAGAGATGAAAGCAAAATATTCAAACAACCAAAATGATAAAAACGCTCAAAATGTTAAAAATGAAGTTGTGCAATATTCTGAGCCTACTGAAGTTAAGACAAAAGCAAAACCTAAACCCGTTAAAATGGAAGAAGCGCCAAGTCGCGAAGCCTCGCGAGGCTCTACCGAGCGACAACTAACAGCAAGAGAATTATTAGAAGCATCTTATAACGAAATAAGAAGAGCAAAGGGAGAGGCACACATTGAAAAAATAAACAGTTTTAAATCTAAAATGTGTTAATTACTAATAATATTTTTAACCTAAATATTAAATATATTATGAGTATTTGGAAGAGTAAGCCTGAGTTTAAGCGTATGCCTATGGTAGAGCAATATTACGATGTAAGTGATACTTTCGGTGTGGCATTTCGTAGGAAATATTTAGAAGAAATGAAGATGAGAATTGAAGAAGGGGAGAATAGAGGCAAAAATATTAGGTTGAGGAATGATTGGATACAACACCAAAAGAAAAGTTTATATCAGGGACAGCTTGATGATATTAATAGACAGTTAGAGCGTCCGATGATGCCAGTAAGAACAAAAGAGGAGCTAAAAAAGAAACAAGACGAATTAAAAGAGATTATGGCTAATTAGTTTAAGTTGAATTTTAATTTATATAAATTAAAATCTAACTCCACTTAATATGATTAAAACATTAAAATCGGAATTGAAATTACGGCCAACATACGATGAAATGACAGGAATGATTGAAGCGCAAGGCGACCCTAACAGACCCTCAATTGAAACAGTAATAGATAGAAAAGCAACACTATTTAGGAATAATCAATTTGGAAGTCAGTTTGATAATGTTGAATTTTTAGGATTGAAGAAGCAAGAAGAAGACAGAGCAAAAGAGGCAACAAGACAAGCGCAATTAAGACAAGCAGGAATAATGGCGGGGGTATCAACGGGAACATCAGCAATTAGAACCAGTGGTTTTACAACGCCTGCGGAAGTTTATGAATAGAAGAAGAAATGACAAGCGAAGAAGCAACGAGAATAAGGGCAGAAATGGAAAGATATTTACAGAGACAACAACAAGCACAACAAACATCATCATCAATAGCAAGAAGTGATTTAGATGAAGCACTTAGACAATCATTACCTACTGGCGTTGAATTTCATAGAATGGCTACAGGAGGAACTGATGAGATGCCACCACTAGAAACGCCAACTGAAATAGCAGAAGAAGATGAAGAGGAAGAGGAAGAAGAATTTGAAGACGATGAAGAAGTAGAAGTTGATAATAACACCGAGCTAAAATACTGGGAAAGAAAAATATTGAATCAATTAAAAGAGCAACTTCAATTAAGAGGTATTCAGTTAGATAAAAAGCAACTACAAGAAATGGAGAGATTAAAACCGAAGGGGAAAGGAAAAGAAACGACTAAAAAACAGTATTTATTAAATATAATTGAAGGTTTGATTAAGAGTGGAAAGTGGAACAATGAAAATACAATGACAGGAGGAAAAGGTAAGGGCAGTGGCGCTGGTGCTTCATCAAGTGAATTAGTCCCTTCACAACAATCAGCATCCAGCACAGCAAAAGACATTCTGATAAGTGGAGCAAAAGCAGGTGTAGAAACATTAGCAAAAGCAGGAGCAACAGCATTAGCAAAATCATTTTTACCAGTATAATATATAGAGTATTAATATATGCTGAAACTACGCCCGACATTTGAGAAAATTGAACGAGAAGCGAGAACAAGCAGATTAAGAATATTACCTGAGAAGCAAAAAAGAACACAGCAAGGGATATTATTAGACGATGTAGATTTTGATGACTTTGACTTAAGCAGATACGATAGAAAAGAAATGTTAATGAATAATCCAGATAAGGGAACACAAACGGATTTGTTTGAAACGAAAACATCAAGTGAAAAAAGCGAGAGCATTAAATCATTAGGTGATGAAACTTTTAAAAGCGAGGAAACAGAAAACGAACCAATGCAGGAACAAGAACGACAAAGNGCGAGAGCATTAAATCATTAGGTGATGAAACTTTTAAAAGCGAGGAAACAGAAAACGAACCAATGCAGGAACAAGAACGACAAAGAGAACAGCCAGAAAGGGAAAGGGGAAAGTCAATATGAGACGAATGTATGATGCTATGTTTGCTGATGATGAATACAGAGAGGAACGAGAACAATTATTAAGAAACAGAAGAGCAGAAGAAGAACAAGAGCAAGAACAAATAGAAGAAGAAAAAGTAGAAGAAGAAGATGATGATGAAGTTGATTTGTCAATGAATGTTAAAAAATCTTTTGAGGCTTCAAGTGCAAGTTCAGGTTCAAGGAGAAGTTCAACAAATAGAAGTGCTTTACTTCTGATTGAAGAAGAAGCATTAAGCGAACATATCCAATCTTCCCCGCCAGTGTCAGTTCAGAGTTCAATACCAAGCAATAGGACAATAGAATATGTAGAAAGCCCAACACCAGCGCAAAGTGTTATTAGTTCAAGACGCTCACAGGAAACAATAGAATATATAAGGAGTAGAAGCTCCAGAGGAAGCTGAAGAACCCCACCAAAGAAAAATCCAAAGAAATAAAGGGAAATATTAACAAAAATAATATTTCGCTTTGAATTTTTATTGTGCTTTCAATATCATATATTCAGTAGCATTATACTTTTGTTGTATTTTTTTGGTTCGTCCTTCACCTTGTTCTTCCAGTAGCGTTCCCGTTCCTTTTCATTTTTCTTTTGATGTATTCGGGGTCTTGTTCCTTTCTTAACTTATGATACAAGCCATGATACAACGCCATCTGTTCCTTAACTTGCTCAAATGTCAGACTGTTGGCAAGTTCCTCAATTGTTTTAGTTTCTGTGTTCTCGGAAATCATTTAACTTATTCTATATATTATAAATATCTTTTCTTTAAGTATGTTTTTACATTCACCAGTATTTAACAGAAAACGCTTAAAGAAATAATAACTTATATTATTAATATATCTGCATAATTATGACTAAAAAACTTATAAAAAACTACATCCAGAACCTCAAAAACATAAGAGATGCTAAACAGGGCAAAGTGCCAAACCAAACAATGACTAAAATTAACAATGTCATAAACTTATACGAAGACCGCAAGATATCACAATTCACAACAGCTGTTAATTTAATAAATGGTATGACCATAGGCAATGCCAAAGCAAAGGAAAAAGGAATAAAGCAATATGAAAAGGCGGTAGCACAATATGAGGACAAAGCACCAATAACGGAAAGGATGAAAGCAACAGTAAAGAAAGCGAGGAAGGGCAAGGAAGTTAAAGAAGTTGTAAGGAAAACCGATAAACAACCTGTATTCAAAAGAAAGGCAATTGGTGGTTTATTTAGGTAGCAAGTGCTGGGGGCTTACTGGGGTCTTAGGTGGCCTGGATTAGCGGCTAATAGCGGTCATTAGCGGCAAGCAGTCTCAGTTTCACTGTAGCAACTGACTATAAGGTTTCTTGGGCGCACCAGGCGCCCACAGTCGATATTCAAACTTGCCTTCGGGCCTACGACTTTCTACACAGCTGATGTTCAAATTGGTTTCGGTTCCACAGTTGTCCATGCAATTGATGTTCAAACTTGGTATCGGGCTACGATTTTCCATACAGTTGATGTTGGGGCCTGGTTTCGGGCCTACGGGCTACAGCTGTCCATACAATTGACGGTCAAATTTGGCTTCAGACTTACAAATGTCCATGCAATTCATGTCCAAACTTGTTTTTGGGCCTACGATTTCCATGAGTGTTAGGGCTTGAGGTTTAGGGGTTTAGGGTTTAGGGCAGTTTAGGGTTTAGGGGTTTAGGGTTTAGGGTTCAGGGATTTAGGGTGTGGCCTCCTGGCTTTGCTTTAGGTGTGAAGGTTGAGGGATGCTTAGGGAGTAGGGGACTTGCGAGGTCGAAGCGAGATGTAAGCTTCAAATGAGAAGGACTGGACACCAG